>KV733843.1:26499-38143 GCA_000500225.2 Phytophthora pinifolia
CTCAGAAGACGCAGTAGACTCTACAATGGTTAGACGCACGTGACCTCTCCGCTTGTGTACATCTAGTATACTAACCGCTGCATGTACTGGTTGTCGCTGTTGCAGGGAAAAGCTAAGAAGACGCGCAAATTTGCCGCTGTGAAGCGCATGATCAGTCCTCGTGACACTCGCATGTACGTACAGGCCCTGCAGTGGCTGGATACGGGTCTGTACGTTGCTAACTCGTGGATGTATGTTGCTTCTTATTGCAGTAACTCGGTACGCCAGGCAGTGGCCAAGGCGGAGGAGAAGAAGAGGAAGGCCGCTGAGCCCAAGCAAATGTACGTGACTGGCAGTCGGAGGGAGAGACTGAGGCTGGCGACTCACTTTTGCTCGGTGACTTGCTGTGCCGCAGTGACCAGATCCCGTCCAACATGTTCTTCAAGTACAACTCGGCGCTGGGCCCGCCCTACCACGTCATCGTGGATACCAATTTCATCAACTTCTCCATCAAGAACAAGCTGGAGGTCGTCTCGGCCATGATGGACTGCCTGCTCGCCAAGTGCACTCCTTGCATCACGGACTGCGTGATGGCCGAGCTGGAGAAGCTGGGCCACAAGTACCGCGTGGCGCTGCGACTAGCGAAGGACCCGCGCTTCGAGCGCCTGCCCTGCACGCACAAGGGCACGTACGCCGATGACTGCCTGCTGCAGCGCGTGCAGCAGCACCGCTGCTACGTCGTCGCGACGTGTGATCGAGAGCTCAAGCGCCGCATCCGTAAGGTTCCCGGTGTGCCCATCATGTATATCTCCAACCGCAAGTACGTGATTGAGCGGCTTCCAGAGGCCAATGCCGCCAAGATCAAGTAGGCAGGCGCTCATGTCGAGCGTGGCTAAATATTCGACAATAGGCCGATTCTCACTATATTTGGTCCTGCCAGCCCAATACATAGACGTATATTTTGAATTTTGCACAACTCTGACGGCGTCGGTTCAAGTTTTGGGTGATCCAGCTTGATGGCGTCCAGACAGACAGGAGCGACGCCGCCACCGCCCATTTCGAGCAGCCCTGTCAGCACCACGGCAACGCAGAGCTCCATTCTGCAGACACAGCCTGAACAGCGCAACCGCCTTCTCGATGAGTACTTTGAGAGCACCAAGTTACTTGAGGTTGTCGAGGGCTTCATGACGAACTTGGCTACCACGTATAAGGTGCAGCTCCGATTGCCTGCGAACCCGTATCCAGAGTTGCTTCGGACCATACGTATGCACGAACTCCGTCAGGCTTTTGCTTTGGAGAGCAGCAACAGCGCTTCTCTTGATCTAACAGCGGTGGCTGGCCAAGCTTCGACACTCTCACAATTCCAGGTTTGCAGTGTGCAGCACGAACAGTTCGTACTGCCGATATGGGGAACGAAAGCGGCCTTGGAGCGGCTTACTGGGGCAAACCTCTACTGCTTGTTGGAACAAGTGAATTCTGCATTACAAGGGTTGCTATGGTACAAGGAATTCACTGACGATGACTGCCGCACGACTGCCTATAGCGCGCTTGTCGGCGACTGTATACTCGGCACTCGATTGCTGGCCCTGCCGTGTTGTTTCTTTCAGCTGGAGACTCACGTTTTTGTTTCTGGCGTGCACTTGGAGAAGACAATGGCGGTTTTCGCCCGCTTCTTGCACAAACAACTGCATGAAGCAGCCAACGCTGCCATGACGTTCACAGCACTCTCACCTCAAGAAGCTGCAGATTACTGTGGATGTGTACTATGCGATGGCATCACGGTAACCCCGTTGACTCCATCCCCGGGAACTGAACTTGGGTTGGACAACTCCGAGCCGACTGTGTGGACAATTGAGCGTTTGAAGGAGAGCCGAACAGCTTTCCTCACAGCGATAAAGACAGCACTGGTAAGCAACGCGCGTATAACGCTCAAGCGCTTCGAATCTGCAAAGCTACCCGGTTCTGGGAGTTTCTTGTGTAAAGTTGAGCAAGATTTTTTCTTTCATTTTATCATGGAAGCCATCAAGCCCGCTGATAGTAAGAATGTCAAAAGCACAACCTCGAGACGATCATTTATCGTTGGAAGCCGAGCAGAAGCCGGGATTTTCTTTCATGCTCAGGGTGCTGTGGAAATTGCTGCAAGATTTCGAGCTGAGGCTCAAGCTGCACTCGAAGAAGAAGAGCGGAAGAAGCAGTCTCTGAAGAAGAAGAAACAAGCGGCAGCTACAGTTACCCAGCGTATAACAGAGAAGAACCCAGTGCGGCCAGGATTCGTTGCGGTTTTGCAAGAAACGATTGGTGCGCTCCATCGAATGGGTCTGAACAACGAAGTCTTCCGCCAACAAACGCATCGTTTCGTTGGGTGCTTCGCGTACACCTTGGGTTACCTTGTTGGAGCACATGAAGTGCTGGTGGAGGTCCTATGTCATCCCGAATGCACTACTACAATAATACCGGTGATTCATGCAGCCTTTGCCAGTCTTACGATGTGGATGGAAAGATTTATGGAGGAATCGAGTGTGTGCCCGCCAACGTCAGTGCTGCATCCTGTACACCATTTCTTGCTCAGTTCCTACCGACTTGCACAAGCAGCTTCAGCGTTGGAGGACGAGCGACAGGTACATGAGTTTGTGGAGGCGCTTCGAAGTGTAAACGAACTACTGCTCATAGTCATTCACCTTGCCTTTAACGATTTTCTTGGGCTGGTCGCCACGACTTCGACTGAAATACAAGCGGAGAAGAATACCACCGAGGTGGATGAGATTAACGTGCTAAGAGCGCTTGAAATGGCGCTGGAAGAGCGCAAGTATCCTGCTTCTATCGTATCGGAGGCAGTCTTTGCGCAGGCGGTGATAGATTCCTGTCTTGATGTTGCTCTTGAAAGTGCTGTGATGAATACTGTTGCGGTACGCCTTCCGCCAAACCCTTTCATCGAAATGTCGAATAACCTGCAAGTGTTCGCCCTTCGTCAGCTTGTCTGGAGATATGAGCTGCTACCAACAAGGCCAAAAGGTATCACAAAAATCGTCAAGCTTGGATCGTTGGAGCTTTTTTCAGTTGAAGGCTCAAGCGTATGTGCTGTCAACCCGAGGCTGCTTGAACTGGGTAACGGCGACCAGGTACTGGGCATTCAGCAGTGGCTAATGGACCACCGCATCTTCTTCCAAGGGACTTACAAACCGCCCAAGAGTTCTTACTCGGTGGCAATTCTCCCAATGTTGTTGATATTCCACCCGCTTCTCTTCGCGATGCCAACAAGCGACAAAGATCATGTATTACTACGGCATGTCAGTACTATGGAACACTATATCTTGGAGGGAACCGAGTCTGCCCAGGCCCGCTCTTTTTTCATTAAGGCAGTACAGCTAGACATGCGGCGTCTTGGTATTGCGTGCGGTTCTCCTGCTACAGGCGCAGGAACTCGAGTATTAGGAGTGACAGCTCAGGCGCTCGATCCTCATGGTCACGTCGAGGCATCACTTGATCTCTCTCCATCCACAGCAGACGAAATGCTAGCAACCTTCATCGAAGAAGGAGCTCAAGCGGACCTCCTCTTGCAGGTTTTCATTCAAGTCGCAGAAGTCGAACCGTCTGGAGACAGTGATATCCTGACGATACACACGGTAACAAAGACATACGCGCATCATCACCATTCCACGGATGCTGATTCCACAACACTATTATCACCGATGGCCTCATTTCGAGTGTTGGAGTACGGGATTTTCTTTTCGAAAGAGAATGCATTGCTGTGCTTGAAAAACCTATCGTCAGGCGGATGTCCCTTGGAAGGATCTGAAATACGGAAGGACGAATGGACTCCGTATGCATCCGAGGCTTTTCAGCACAATGATCAGTTCGTACTTTACGAGCTCGACATCCTCCACACAAGTACAAACTGTACTAGTCCACGGCAACATCGTGACTGTGAGCTGGCAACGCGGCTAATTGCACATTCTGGCATCTGCCAGTTATACTCACTGGTACGTGCACCTCACCTCATCAGTCGCTATGTGCAGCCGACTTACTTTTCTGTACGCAGGAACAAGCCGTGCGATGGCTCCTCGATGCGCTACAAGCCAAGTTACAGCGACTCACGTCGTCAAAATCTCGGAAAGGAGAGATCGCATTCGAGCTCCCGCGGACCACCACGTTCAGTCTTCACCACCGTTTGGCGCTCCAGATTATCTCGCAAATGGATTGGTTCGTGATTCCCTTGAACAACCAACTGCAGTTCTTGCACGATATCTCCAGCGCTCTCGCCACCATTCGAAACTGCGTCACTCGGTGGCAAGCCATTCAACCCCCAACGGAAGACCAGCTTGGGCTTCAACGCAAGCAACAAGAGAAGGTTCTACTCGCTACTCCCCGTGACGACCCAACTGCCGTTATCCGCGACCTGGTTGATAGTCTGCGAGTCACGTGGATGCTCGTGCGTTTCTTTCGCTTTTCGTATCAGCATGCCTTTTTCGCCAATGCTAACAGGAAGCGAGGAAGCTGAAGCCATGATTTACTGGCAAGCACCGTCGTACATTAGTTAGTAAGAAATGAAGATCGCAGCCTCTAGTCATCGAGGTGCGATTCGTCGCTAGTATCGGTCTTCATGTGCTGGCCTAACAAAGTACCGCTGACATTCGCAATCGGGTCGATCGGCTTGAGGTCCTTAAACTCACAAAGAATCTAAAGTCAAGTGTTAATAACGTCGTCCAAGCTTCTCGATACGCCCCCCCCCCCACGTACCGGAAAGATAGCTTCACAGGCAGCGTAGAGCTCTCGCGGATCCTTCGAATCGGTAAAGACCACCTTGCCACTCACAAATACCAGCACCTTCACTTGCGGCTTCTCCAAGAGGAAGATCAACGCCGGGTACAGCTCCGGCTCGTACTGCAACCACCACCAACCCCGTCAGTACTAGACTACGAACCAAGGCCGGACTTGTACGCGCAGCCTCTCACCGTGCAGCGGTCACTGTGCGCGAAGGCGAGCGCCTCCACGAGCACTCGGAAGCCCAAGTCGCACGTGCCCACGACGTTCTGAATCTTGAAGTCGATGAGGTTCACCCCCGGGAAGTCCATCTTCTGGATCACCTGCGTGAACCTGCGGGCCACGTTCTTGATGGCCTCCTCCGTGTCAGCGCCTGTGCACACCAGCTTCCCGTTGGCGAAGAGCATGGCCGTGGCCTTGGGGTTGTGCAGCTTCATGAGGATGCAGTTCTTCTTGGGCACGAGCTCAGCGCGCCGGTGGGACTTGACCAGCAGATTCGTCAGGTCGAAGCGCATACCCAGGTTGGCAGAGCACACGAAGTTCCTGGCCGTAGAGAGCGGTACAAGAGGTTAGAGCGGTCTGCAGAGGCTGCGGTAGAATTGCATTATCTCAGCTTTAAGAAAGAACTCAAGCTTGAAAACGACACGAGTAGATAGCCAAGATAACAGATCTGTATAGCGTGCTTCTTACTTGATGTGGAGCTCCGGCACCGTCGCGGCGGCGGCAAGTTCATCGTATCTCGGTGTCGTGCCCGCCATGGCAAGACAACAATACTTATACAAGTGTCGATGCTTCGACAAAGTACGAGTTGATGTGGCTACATTAAACTTTGGTTATGGTTGAAGTGCAGCCCCTGCACCGCTCGGACGAGTTCATCGTCCAAGAGTTTTCCGCTGCGTTGCTGTGGAGAGTTCTGGTTGCTTCTGGTAGAGCTGTATCGCTGGTTAGCTGTGATTTGTCTGCGTTGCATCTCGAGAACTGCTAACCGCTGCGTCAGTTTGGCTCGCTCAGTCTTGACGTGCTCCGCGATCCGCCTTCTCGCTTCATGCCCTGGCACCCGGTCCTCTGGCTCTGCTTTTTTGGAGGCGATGCTGTCAAGGTGTTCCATAAGCCGTGCTCGCATAGCAAGAGCGCGCTGGCGGTTGCGGGAGACCACTTTCTTGCGCACGTTCGCCTTCTTCACCGCGATGCGAGCCTCGTCTTCCTGGCGCACCTTGGCGATGATCTCCTGCTTCTTGCGTTGCAACTCGCGGAATCGACGCTGGATTATGGCAGCAGCTCGCGAGCGATGCAGATGTATCAGCAGGTAGTCTCGATTCTCGATCAGTTTTGCTGCCTTGGCGGCGGTTTGCTTCAGTTGCGCTATGAGCTTCTTATCGGCTTCAGCTTTCAGTCGAGCTGTGCGAGCAAGGCAACAGGACACGGTAAGGACTCCCAGAACGCAGCGATACGGCAATTCCTGCCTCGAGACGCACCTTTCTCAGCCAGATCCTTCTGTAGCGCCTCGCTGGAGCTCCAGTTGATGCTGAAGCCCGTGGGTACGTCATCTTCATGCATTGCTGCTTCAAGCTTGTTCGTCTCGCTTGAATTAGCATGCCTAAGCTTCACCTCCAGTGTGCCCAGATCGTCTTGCAATGTCGTGAGGAACACCACTTCCTTTGACGACACCAGTGCTTCTACGTCTTTCTCGCTTAGTTGCCACCCACTCGTCCCAATGTACACCGTCTGCGGTCGTGACCGTGCCGACGTTCCACCACAAGATCGAGGCCTCAGCAGGAAGAGCTGGAAGTCGAGTCGAGGTAGCTGGATCGGCTTCCTCTTGTTGCGTGTTTCCGGATCACCACCGATAGGAACCTCAGGCAATGAGAACCTCGGACAAGTGCTGCTGCTCTGTTCGTCCCAGGCTACCAGAACGGAGCGAGAGCATTTCCGCTGCCCTTGCTGACGGGCTGATTCCTCAAGGGAACACTGGCCTCCGTTTCGTCCTAGGACAGATCGTAGAGTTGCGTGCGCCACGTGCTCGGTTCCGCCGACCCGAGTGAGAGACAAGAACCCGTCTTGACGAAGGAACAATGCACTGGACAGCCACACGTGCGCACGAACCACTCGGACCTCGACCTCCATCCTGCTCAACCAACACAAAAGCACAAACGCCATCCAAAAAGACCGGCATACTCATACATGTACAGTACTCAAAATAGTTTGTCGTCACGATGGACTCACTCACTTCAACTGAACCGAGTATTAATATTGCCCGCGTTTTCTCAGCCACACGCAAAAAAAACGAAAAACAATTATATATACATGCCACGAAGCCTCAACGCAGAGGCTCAGCTGAGTCTCAATACTTCCACTACACGGAACTTGCCGTACAGTTAGTCGGTCCTTCCTGACCTTCCACTCATGCGCCCCACCAGGGGAGCACTCACTGAATAAATCATTTCCTACAGCCTCCAGGCGCCGCTCCGCTCGCGTCAGTTGCTGCCAAGCACACGCAGTGGAATACTCCCGTGTGCTTTACCAGCAACCGCTTAAGAGGGCGCGTGCTCACGGCCGTGCTTGATGCAGTACCCGTTCTTCTGCACCCACTTCTCACAGCCCTCAGCCTTGCACTTGATGCCGCCACCGTGGCCGCGACACAGACCCTTCGACTGGCTGCTCTTGGGGCAGTCCGGGTGCTTACAGCGTGCGCCGCCGCCGTGGGCCTTGCACAGACCACGCGACTGCGCGGTCTTTTCACAGTCCCCGAACGAGCAAGGGGTGCCGCCGCCGTGCGCAATGCACTTGCGGTTCGCCTGCGCGCTCTTGTTGCAGTTCGGGTGCGAGCAGCGCTTGCCGCCACCGTGGGTGCGGCACAAGCCGCGGGAGCGAGCAATATTGCTGCAGTTCGCATACCGGCACACACGACCGCTGCGAGCGTTTGATCCGCTGAGCGCCGCCTGAGCCGCGGCGCTGGCCGCTGCCGTCATTGCGTCGCTGCTGCTTTCGCTGCGCCCCACGCTCGTGCTGAGTAGACGCATCCCGCTGTCCTCGTCCTCGGATGATATCGACATGCGGTCCGAACCGTCGAACGACATCCGGGAGCGTCGTCTGCTTTCCTGCAGGAACGACACGCCGGGGAGCGACTGCGAGTACAGCATCGGAGACGTAGAGGCCGCCGACGATAGCGACGAGTTGGACAGCGACCGTAGCGGGGCCTTGGGGTGGTGGTAGTTCATCATCTGCGGCTGGTGGAGCGGCGAGGGCGACGGTGACGCGGACGACGACGAGAGCGTGGACACGTCCGAGAACGAGCGCAGCGAGAGCGGCGGCGGGCGCGAAGCGATGCCCAGCGGCTTCAGGTGCGTTCCGGGCGAGTTGCGCATCGAGTTGAGTGACGGCAGGCGTGGACTCTTGTCCACCGTGGCGCTGAGGAACGGGTTGTGGGCCTTGCCGACGGGTGCGGCCGGAGCTGAGAGTGCCATACTGGCGAACGGGGACACGGGCGGCGCGAGGGGTGGCGTCGCGTGAGTATGACTCGAGGAGCTGGAGCCGCCGTACGTGAAAGCGCGCGACGTAGTTGGCACGCGCAGACGGAAAGCGTCGGGGCGCGGCACGGCCGAGATGAAGCACATCTCCTCCTTCTGCACTTGCAGCTGCTGCTCCAGTTGGCGCTGCTCCTCCAGTTCGGCGGCCGAGAACCCGTCGTCGTTCACTTGGGGCTGATGATAGAAGGCGAGGGACGTACCCAGCTCGCGCTTGAGCGGGTCCGTGAGCTCGCGCACGCGGTTTTTGGTGTCCACGAGCTTGAAGGAGGGCACGGAGGCGGGCGCCGAGCCGTGCAGGAACTGCTCACGGGGCTGCATCCATTCCATGATTCGCAATAATACACTGCCCAGAAAGGAGAGACCGACACTCGCTTCGAGAGGCCGAAAAAAGAGACCTGTGGGTAACGACGGAGAAAGCAAAGTGAAGAGTGACGGGGGCGAAAAACGGAAGCAACGCGTTGTGTGCGCCACACAAGTGTGGCTCCCGTAGCACCGGTAGGGGTGTGGGTTCCTGGGCGAAAGGGGCGAGGGAGATCTAATTTGCATACAAATTTCGCGTCTAAGAAAAAAGAAACTGCAGGCAGGTGGGCACAGCCGGGCGAAATGTGACAGCCAGGCTGGCCTCTTCCCCACACTTGGAGAGCACGGGAGACCATGGAGCTGTTAACGAGTTCTGAATCATCAAAATGCCGTGCGGGCTTCCTTTGCTGGCGGAAACGACAATTTGCATCCAAAACGAAACGGAGGTGGTCGGCGTAGTTTCCAAAACCCAGGGCCAACTTTCCTCGGTCCGATCTGCAGACAAAGTTCCGGCAAACTAGGAAGCTCGGACCTGTGCCTGCCTTCCAGAGCGTCATCCTTGCACGGCCACCTGACGCGTTTGGATTCATGAAATCATCGAGTCTATCTATATTTGATATGCAGTATTTTTGTGGAGAATTGACGCATGTGTCTTGCATTAGCTACCGTTAGTATCTCAAGGCTCGAGTTTGGAGCAATTTCCGAGCGGCATGGAAAATGTTTTAGGCTCGCACCGCTCGGAAATCGCTGTGCGTCCATGCCCGTAAAAGGGTCCGCAACTCGAATAGGTGACTGCAGTTGTCTCTTGCAAGTGCGCACAGCCTAAATGTCCTGTGTCGCTGTCGGAACCGCCGTTTACGTACCAGTATTGCTCCAAGATTGCAACGGGCAATTTTTGTCAAATTTGCGAGGCAAAACCAGTAGATTTCTCCCGACGGAATGCTTTTTATGTCCTATTCACCACAACAGATCGTAAAATACTTGAGGATTTTGCGATTTGTTTTTAAAGTGCCCAATCGCGCAAACAGCAAACACTCTTCTGTTCGAACGAATTTCACCCACGGAGCCCACACGGGCTCACTCAGCAAGTGCATAGGGCTCGTAGCCCAGCGGCGGCCAACCGCTTTGTCCTATGGGCACTCACGTTCAAGTGCCAGGAAATGCTTTCTAGACGTAAGGTGAATGCAGCGCTCATGCTCGCCAAGTGTTGGCGCCGGAACGGTGTTAAAAGATACTTTGTCTCGTCTCTGGCATCTGAAGGCAGCGAATTCTTCTTCAGCGCGGCGATGGCTGACGCTAAAACGGGCGCACCGTGATACGCTTGACGAGATCATCGCAGCGGCAAGCAGCAATGTGGAGCTCGCCAGCGACATCGCCTGCCTCGGAGCCCTGTCAAGACCTCAGCGGTGTGAGATGAATCGCCACCACTCGCTCACAGAGACAGACCTGCCGCCTCGCAGGCGCGGCGGAGTGCAGCAAATCCAAGTTTCGTCGATGTGAGAAGGGTTCTTCGGGGAGATGGGTGGCGCAGCGCCGGGCTATTGTCCACTCTCAAAAACACTGGAACCCTGAAATAAACGCAAAGTCGAGCAATAAAACTCGACTTGTTTGTAATCAGGCGGGGCGACGTTATAAATTGTTGTTTACTTCCTGTTTAATTGCCTGCGAATTGTCGTTAGTGTTCCCTCCCCTGCTATCCTCCGTATAAATGATGTGTTTCCAGGCGCGATTGTTGCAAATGAGAGTAACAAGCATCACCCACATTCAATCAAGCCCTGCGGCAACCAGATGCCCGCGATCTCTTGGACCGACGTGCCGCTCCAGGCGGAAGCCTCCAGCTGGCCTGGAACTCCACGCGGCCCTCGGCGCCCGCCTGTCTGGAAGTCGAGCTCCTTGCCGGTGTTGCCCTCGCAGGAAAGAGAGCAGGAGCTCAGGGAGCTGGTGGGCTACAGCATCCCCCCCAGCATGCAAGAGAAATGCTCAAACACTCGTGGTCGCCTCATCTCTCATGGCTGAGCCTCGCTTCGAATCCGCGCAGCAGCGAAATGAATGGCAAAAGAAGGGAATCGGGGAATGCTCCCACAGCTCTGCGGGCTCGGCACTGGCTGAAAATCCAGTTATTCGTCTGCAGCAAACAGCTGWTGAGCATCTCTCTTCACCAAATTGAAGAGACTTTGTATTCCACTTCAACGTCGACGATCCGCTGCAGGACGGCGTCCACRGTCTCCTCCTCCAGCGCGCGATCACGGCGCTCGACGGTCACGGACGACGCCCCACAGTACGCCAGCAGCTTGGTCAGTCGCTCGCGCTCTCGGCGGCGCGCGTCGCCGCCAACGAGCTCCGCCAGACGCCGCAGCGCGTGCTGGCGCTCCATATCGTTGGCCGCCGCCGCGTACTGGTCCAGGATCTCCTGCTGCTCGCTGTGCAAGGTTGCTAACGTCTTGGCATGGGCCACCAGTGCCTTCTCCAGCTCAGCCACTCGCTGCTGGAGCTCCACGACCGCGCGCTGTCCGCGACTGCGCTCGCTCGCGAGCTCCGCTCTTAGCCTCTGGCTGGTCAGCAGACGCCGCTGCTGCGTCTTCTGGAGCTCGGCACGCAAGTCCTCCAGTTGCCGCTCATAGCCGTCCTTCATGGCCGCCATCTCCCGGGCCAGGGCCAGCGCGAACGTCTCGTGCTCCTCGGCTGTTAAAGAAGACAAGTTAGCTTGGTGGGACACTATGCGTAAGACAAGCAGAGGGGGCGCACCTTTGACTTGCCGTACTCGACTCTCGAGGCTCTCCCCCGGACAGGAGAGACGCCGGAGCAGGCGACTCGCCTTCAACTGATCGGCCACAGGCACAGTGTCGCGCCCAGCAGCCACGGCGTCGGAGAACGGGTTGGGCCCGTGGAATTCTAAGGGCAGCCCCGACCGGGACGAAGACTGCTCAGGGAGCTCAAGTGTGGGCCTTGTCTGGCCGATGTATTCAAGGTGCAGGGCTTCCAGTTGGCTGCGCATGTCCTCCAGTTTCCAGTCCACGTCCTCCAGCTCTCGGCGCAGAGCTTCCCACTGTTGCTGCATCTCCCGCCAACTCTCGTTG
>KV733843.1:38193-53454 GCA_000500225.2 Phytophthora pinifolia
TTGCTGGTGCGGTTGGAAGCACCTTGCTGTTGAGCCGTGCCCTCCGTATCAAATAGCGCCATCATCACTTGCAGCCTTTGCGCCAACAGGACAATGACCTCCTGGAGGACTTGATGATGAGACTTTTGCTTGTCTGTGACTGTTTCCAGCGACTTGCGCTCCTGATCAAGTTGTCGCCGTTCAGAGCTTGCATGGGCTCGCTGCTTCTTCAAAACTCTGCGAACACGGGCAATAATGAGCTACAGGAAGTAAGAGCTGGGGACTCAACACAAACCTCTGTTCTTCTGCCGCACGTCTCTCTCTAGCGCTGACTTGAGCCAGCCTGCCATCGATTTCGGTCGTGCGGGCGCTGCCGTTGCGAGAAAGCTGCTCTTCCAGCGCCCAAATCTTCTGTTTTGCCTTCTGCAGCTCAGCTCGCAGCTCCGACAGAGTCGTTTGGTGCCGCACAGACTTCCCTCTCGGCGATGCCAACGCATGAGCCAGCGCCCGATCCACGTTCTCGCGAGTCTCGATGAGGGTTTTGAGCTCTTCTTTCACCGACGCCAACTCGTCGTGCAGGGCTCTCATGGCTGCAGCAGCTTCTTCGGAGCTTTGGGCTTTCATTTGCTTAAGTTGCTCGTACTGGCAGCGTAAACAGTCAAGTTCACGCTCCAGCGCCTCTTTGTTCGCCGTCACCTCTCCAATCCGATCGGCAGATTCCTTCAGCTTCTCTTCGACTGCCTTCTGCTCCTGCTCTCGCTGTCGTTTCCGCTCTAGCAAGCAGAGATTTGCCGTGGCCAGCTCTGCAGCCACCGCCTGAGCTTGCTCCACTGCATGCGCCGCCTTCTCCTGCTCCATGAGAACCGCTTTGAGCTGTTGGTCTCGGGACAAGGCCGCGTTTTGCCGCTCAGCGACCAGAGCGTGCTCCAAGGCTGAGACGCGCTGATGCCACGCGCTTTCTTCACCTTGTTGACGACTTTGCAGCTCCTCATCGTCCACAGGCACCGACCGGCTTAGCTTTGCTTCAAGCACTTGCATTTGCTGGGCTTGCTCGTCCAGCAATGCTTGTTGACGCTCCATTTCCTTGGAGCTTGCCTCGATTCGCGCTTCACTCTGCTGTAGCAGCGCCGTCTTGCTGTCGGCTGCGGCGCTTGCTGTTGCCAGTCTCAGGGTCAGTCTTTCGACGTCTTCGTTCCTCACTTTCAAGTCGTGGTGGAGGCTGCGTAAGGTGCCCTGAGTCTGCTTGTTATCCTTCTGAGCGGCTTCCAGTTCTAGGCGAAGCGCATCGACCGCTTGTTGTGCGTGGCTAAGCTGTTTAGTCACGTCTTTCAGTTGTGCCGCAGCGGACTGAGCTTGCGCATCGGCCTTGGCTGTCGCCTGAGCTTGCCGCTGTCCAGCTTCCTCCGCTTTGGAATGAAGAAGTCGTTCCAGTTCCTGCTTGTCACGCCGAAGCTGCACCTTTTCCTGAGCAGCAGAGAGCTCCAAGGTGCGATAGCGCTCAAATGTCGACGTTAACGAGCTCTGTAGATCGGCTGCTCGCTTCTCCAAGGCTTCAGCCTGATTGACAGCAAGCACGGCATCATTCGATCCACGGAAACTGGGCAAAACCAAATTGCTTGTGGTACGAACCTGCTCCTGGAAGCTCTTGTTGACAGTATCCAAGGACTCTCGGTGTAGTTGCTCTGCGCTTTCAAATCGCTCGACGGCGGCCTGCAACTCGATGCCTGCCTTTTCCAGCTATCAGCAGCGTACGGTTAGATTCCAGGAGGCTCGTGTACGGGCTCATCAAAAGGTAAGGACAGTCGTACCTGGGAGGCTAACTCGCCCTTTTGCTGCTCCAAGTTCTGGATGGATAGAATCGACTCCACTCGGTCCTTTTCCAAAGCCTCTAGCCGTATTAGCTGCTCCGCTGGTACAGCCTTCGATTGATCGGTATCCTCAGAGTCTCGACCCTCGGGTGTATTTAACCCCTCTCGTTCTTCTACAGGGATGTAAACTCGCTTGGATTTCTCGAAATGGGGTCGTCGACGGGCGAGAACATCCTTGAAGAAGCCAAGTTGCTCCGTCAATCGGCTGAGCTGTGTGTCCTTGTCAGCGATCACTTTCACGAGTAGTTTCTTCTCGCCTGTAGACGCTAGCATCGCCCGCTTCAAGATCTGTTTTTTTCAGATCAAGTTCCAACATACTCAGTTCAATACGCAGACTTCATTCACGTGTCAGTCGCATAAGCGAACCTCTGTCTGCTGAAGAACACGGAGGATGCCACCAGCGTAGATCGATGCAGAGCTAGTGCCACATCCGTTGGCAAAAGGCAACAACGCTTCGCCATGCCTGGCAGGAGGTCGCTCTAGTTTCATTTTGAACGAACTGTCAGTTCCCTCCGAACCATCGTGTGTCAAGCAAAACGCCATCAACGACATCAATGCGTCAGCCAGGAGGCTCTCCAATGCGATCTTCGCAGCAACCAGCTAAAGCCATTGAAAGGCAAGTTAGCAACGACGTCTAGAGAATGAAAAGTAGCGACGCTTTTACCTGTGCAGGGTCAGAAGAGTAGTTGTACCTCAGCAACTGCGTCTGGATGCTACCGGTAGCGGTGGAAATCGATGCTCCAGACTCTGGGTTCACGTCCGTGCTGCGCTGAGAACTCCAGCCTAGATACGCTTTGGTGTCGCGGTGGAGTAGCAAGTTCTTCACGTGATTTGGTGCCTGTGGAGCTGCTGCTGCGGCACTCTTGGCCAGACTATCTGCTTCGTTTCCGGTCTCAATTGCATCGTTTTCAAGCTGTCGATGGACGTGATGCAGGTGCAAAATGTCTGCCTTCAACTGCTGCACGTATTGCTCATCAGGCGTTGTGTCTGTCCGTTCCTCCGCAGTGCTTTGACTGTCACTTTCAGGGCCTTTCGAGCCCTCGAGCCCTACCAGGAAGCGAGTTTGTTAGCAGCGAATCGTGCCGCAGGATTCGAAGATGTTGGCAAACCTTGGGTAGAGCAGGAAGTTCTCGTTGCAAACGACTGAGTATTTGGTAGCGCTCGAACACCTTCACGAGCTGTACTCGGGCGCTGCTTAGCCTCTTGAAACGATTTCTGTCGACGCACCCCGCAACTACTTTGAGGGCTGCCGGAGATGAAAAGCGAGTATAGCGCACATGTTCAGTGTTCACGCTCGTAGTGGTCTGTTGCCTGTAGCTCCGTACCGATTGAGAAACCGGCTGCTGGCTGGTCGCTGATGGAGCAGTGGCGGCGGTTGTTGGCTTTCTTGCTGATGTTGATTGGAGCTACGGTGGTCTGGAAGAAGATGCCGCACTTGGTCCTCTCCACGGCTTTTACTCACGCCAGGAGGCTTGAATCCCGACGAGAACGAAAGCGATCTAGCTCAGCATAAAGGTTAGACGGACAGTTCTTGCATCTCCCTGCCACTGGACGAACTACACACTTTGGACGTTCGTTCAGGAATGCCACCGCTGGCGTCGAAGTTCGTCGAGGAGCAGGTCGCCCATAGAGATCCATGACGTCAATGCTGCACGACTGGACTTCCCGTTTAAGTTAGGAAATGCCCCGAGCCCAACCATTTATAGCGTCCGGTTTGTCGTGGATCTCGAAACTTGAGCGCCCTTCAGAATGGATATGGACGACTCGGGTACTGCTTTGTGACACTGCGATGAAGAAAGACGCAACTTACCTGACACGACGCTCTCTCCCTTGCTTGACGTAGTGACTCCAGCGGTTCACGTAAGTGAACAACAGTGGAAAACTCGATAACGCGCTGGTAACTTTAGGCTCTGCACGCGCAGCTTCCATCGCTATTGCTTCAGGTATTTCTCTGCGGTCACCAGTGGTTCCTTCACGGATTCGTCCTGCTCTCGGCCTCGCTCTTCGGATACAAAAGCATGGCAATCTACTTTACTGTAGCTGAAATGTCATCAACTAAATGTTTTTTTTTCTTGTGGCAGATGCCGTACTTGGTAGCTTATCAAAGGACGGTTTGGCTGGCAGTGTGCTTCTGCTCGTCTTCTATGCTGTTGTCGAGAACACGCGTCTTTATCAAAGTACTACGTTATCTCTTTGCTGTCTGAAATGCCTAGACCACTGACGACAGTATTGATCCGTAGGCTCAAAAGGCAACAAGACCAAGCAGCGCGTCCCGTTGGTGCTGGCAATCATGATGGCTGCTCCTGCCCTTGTCTGCAACAGCTACTTCCTTCGACTGCAGACTAATGTGTACGTGTACCATTGCAGTACCCATATATATATATATTGTGTAAAACACGCAGCTTGTCTAACTACGTTTGCGGTAATGGACAGGTTGGAGCTGGAGCGCATTCTTAACAGCTTCGCCATCGCGCTCCAAGGCTTGGAAGTGCTGCTGGGAGTCCAGACGCTGGCTCAAGCAGCGCACCATACCCGACTCGCGTAGTTTTAGGTCATTTACACAGAAAAGTTGGGATACCAAATCGCAAATCTCAAATATCAAATATCAAATGCAGTATTGCGAGTCACCACAACCTGCGTGTATTTACGCCATGGTGCCGTGCAGCACAACCTGCTCAGCATCAGCAGCGCGCGCAATAGTCGTCCCCAGACGGTAGAGCTTCTCGCCCGTCGCCTCAACCTGGCGCGTCACCTCCGCCACGTTGGCCTCCGGAAGCAGCAGCACCATGCCGATACCGCAGTTGAAGGTGCGGGCGAGCTCGGTGTTGGAGAGGTTGCCCATCTGCTGCAGCCACTTGAACACGGGCGGCAACGGCCAGCTCGCGCAGTCGATGTCCACAGCCAGGTCCTTGGTCAGTACACGCGGGATGTTCTCCAGCAAGCCGCCGCCGGTAATGTGAGCGAGAGCGTTGATGAGGCCCGACTTGACCGTCGGCATGAGCTGCTTGACGTAGATCTTGGTGGGGGTCAGAAGGCTTTCGCCGAGGGTCTTGCCCGCCTCGAACGGACACGGCTCGCTGTACGCAACGCCCGAGACGTCCACGAGCTTGCGCACGAGCGAGAAGCCGTTCGAGTGCACGCCCGACGACGCCAGCCCCAGCACGGCGAAGCCCGCCGCCACCGGCAGCGGCAGGATGGCGCTCTTGCGCACGGCACCCACGCAGAAGCCGGCCATGTCGTAGTCGCCGTCGTGGTACATGGACGGCATCTCGGCCGTCTCGCCGCCGATGAGGCCGCAGTCGGACTGGCGGCAGCCCTCGGCAATGCCCTTGACCACATCCGCCGCCTCGTCCACCTCGAGCTTGCCGCAAGCATAGTAGTCCAGGAAGAAGAGGGGCTCGGCGCCCTGCACGATCAGGTCGTTGACGCACATGGCCACAAGGTCGATGCCCACCGTGTCGTGCTTGTGGGCCAGCTGAGCCACGCGCAGCTTGGTGCCCACGCCGTCCGTACACGCCACCAGCGCCGTGTCCTTGTCGTAGCCCGCCGCCTGCAGGTCGAAGATGCCGCCGAAGCCGCCCAGGTCGGCGTCGCAGCCCACGCGCACCGTCGACTTGCAGAGCGGCTTGATCCGGTTCACCAGCTCGTTGCCGGCGTCGATGCTCACGCCGGCGTCCGCGTACGTGATCATCTTGTGGCCGGCCTGGTGCTTCCGCAGCAGGCCAGTCTGCGCCAGCTTGATGGCGTGCAGGAACGCCGCGCCCTCCAGAGGCTGCACCCGCGCCTTGAGCGTCTCGGGCGTGTCCGACTCCAGCACGGGGCACTTGATCTGCACGACGATGGGCCCGGCGTCCACCTGCTCCGTCACAAAGTGCACGGTGCAGCCGCTCTCGGGCTTCTTGGCTTGGAGCACGGCGCGGTGGACAGCGAGGTCCATGCCGCCGGCGAAGTCGGGCAGCAGCGACGGGTGCACGTTGAGCACCTTGTCTTGCCACTCCTTGCAGAACTCGCCCGACAGGATGCGCATGTAGCCGACGAGCAGCACGAGGTCCACCTGCTTCTTCTTCAGCGCCTCCGACACCTGCACGTCGAACTCGGCACGCGACAGGCCCTTGGCCGACAGCGCCACGGACTCAATGCCGTGGCGCTTGGCGCGCTCCAGGATGCCAGCAGCGGCCTTGTCGCTCACGACGATGTCGATGCTGGCGTTCAGCTCGCCGGCCGCGATCGCGTCGATGACAGGCTGCATGCTGCTGCCTCGGGTGGAGCCCAGCACCGCCAGCTTGAGCTTCTTGGCGCCGTGCAACAGGCCCTTGAGGCCGATGTCCGACCGGTACTGAGCGCCCTCGAACTGGATCTTGGACACGCGTTCGTACGCGCGGTCCAGCGCGCCCTGCAGCGAGGAGCCAACCGCCGTCACAGCAAGCACCCGGCCACCCGACGTGGCGATGCGGCCGTCGGCAGCCTTCGTCGTGCCGGCGTGGAAGACGTCCACGTCCTGCAGTGACTGAGCGGCGTTCAAGCCCGTGATCGTCTTGCCCGTCGGGTAACTGCTCGGGTAACCTTGCGACGCCATCACGACGGTAGCCGCCGCGCCGCTCTTCCAGGACACGAGCGAGCGCTCCAGACGGTGCGCCACACAGGCCCGCATGATCTCGAACAGGTCGCTCTGCAGCAGCGGCAGCACCACCTGCGTCTCCGGATCACCGAAGCGGCAGTTGAACTCGACGATCTTGGGGCCCGTCGGGGTGAGCATGAAGCCGGGGTAGAGCACGCCCACGTACGGCATGCCCTCCTTCTTCATGGCGGCGATCACGCGCTCCACAATGGCAACACATTGGCGCTCCAGCTCGCTGGTGAGGCACGGGGCCGGCCCGTAGGCGCCCATGCCGCCCGTGTTCGGGCCCTGGTCCCCGTCCGAGATCCGCTTGTGGTCCTGCACGCCAGGCATGCACACGACGCGCTCGCCGTCGCAGAACGCGAGCAGCGACACCTCCTCGCCCGTCATCAACTCCTCCAGCACCACCTCGTCACCGGCCGAGCCGAAGGTCTTCTCCAGCATGACCTCGCGCAGAGCCTCGTGGGCCTCCGCCTTGGTCGTGGGCATGAGCACGCCCTTGCCAGCAGCGATGCCCGAAGCCTTGACGACGATGTGATGGTCGATCGAGTCCACGTACGCCTTGGCCTTCTCGTAGTCCGTGAAGTTCTGGTACGCAGCCGTCGGGATGTCGTTGCGACGCATGAAGTCCTTGGAGAAAGCCTTGGACGCCTCCAGCTGAGCCGCCAGCTTGCTGGGGCCGAACGTCGGCAGGCCGGCGGCGCTCATCTTGTCCGCAAGTCCGTCAATCAGCGGAGCTTCTGGTCCCACGACGCAGAAGGTCACGCCCTTGCTCTTGGCAAAGGCAATGAGCTCCTCGTGCTGGTTGACGCCGATGTTGACGTTGGAGATACCAGCAGCTTCGTCCTCCGTGCCGGCGTTGCCGGGCGCCACGTATATGCGACCGACAGAGACCGATTCGGCCAGCTTGCAGGCGATGGCGTGCTCACGGCCGCCGTTGCCGACAAGAAGCACGTCGTGGACCACCTCGTCTTCTCCGCTCAGACTCTTCGCGATGGCCTGGTCAAGCTCAGCGAAGCGTGCAAAGGCCTTCTGGGCCAGTGCGCGGCGCTCCCGCAGCGAGAAGGCTAGCGAGCCGTCACGAGAGATCTTGCTCTGCACAGTGGCGAGGTCGGCCTCGTCCACCACGATGCTAATCTGCTTGTGGTTCCACGCAGCCGTACGCACGAACGCGTAGGCGCCAGAGACCCACTGGGCCACGCGCGCGTGAGCGCCAGCATCCGTAGCATTGGGCGGCAATGCCAGCACCGCTTCGATGCGGTCGGACAGCAGCAGCTGCACGTCAGCGGGCGTGGCCACAGCAACGTGCGGCACCTTGGCGGCCACCAGCGCGGCATCCACGACGGGCGAGCAAAGTGCAGCCACGCGCAAGCCGCTGGTCTGCAGCGCCGCCGCAGCCTGCACCAGCGCGTCTGGCGCACGGTCGCCGCAGAGCACCACGAGCGGCGTCGGGGGAGCCATTGGAGGGGAGATGCTTGGTCTCGGAGACGGAGGCGATTCGAGTATGCGTGCTGGGGCCTGGTGAGGATGGATGGCTAACAACACGGCAAAAAAGCAATGGTTGAACTGGTCGTGGATTGGCTGATGAAAGGTCGCTGGAGACTTGTAATTGGATAGAATGAGAAACAGATGCGGGAAAAACTGTGGTGACGCTGCGGATGCCTTTCACTTGCTGGTACGAAGAGATGAGGTGCAGCGTTTGGTGCGTTTAGGAAGTGATCCTCGTGTATGGCTAACAGCAGACCGCCCCCAAGCGCAGTGGCGGCCCAGCAGAACGTGGTGTACCAAACACAAGTCTGGTACCCTAGTTCTACCAGACCTCCGACTACATGTAGGTAGGGCAGATACAATGGACTTGTAGTTGCCCTACTGTTCGCCTCGTTACCAGACAAAGAACAGCACGCGCGTGTCGGTTGAGAAACGAGAGCGTCTCGGTCCTGCGTCTGTCTGGTCTTCAGCTTCCTCTTCTCTCCAGTAGCACTGTAGTGACTGCGCAGCGGTCTCTTGGGCCACTTCTCACTCGCATAGCTTACTACCAACAATACCGTTTTTCGTGTCCCTTAAAGACGTGGACGTCGTGTATTTTCACGCCAGAAGACGCTTAATACGGTGGATCCCGTGCTGACGAGTCTCGAGATGCAGCACCTCGAACTGCTGGGAGGAGTGCTGGAAACCAAGCAAGCTGAAGCCACTTAGGCCGAGTCAGCGATCGTGACCTCCACCTCGACACCGGGCTCGATCGAGATGGACGTGATCTGCTTGACGATGTCCGAGGGCGCGTGCAGGTCGATGATACGCTTGTGGATGCGCATCTCGAAGCGGTCCCACGTGTTGGTACCCTCACCACAAGGCGACTTGCGCGTGGTAAGACGCAGGATCTTGGTGGGGAGACGCACGGGGCCCGACACCTTCAGGTTCTTGTCCACGGCGCCGCGCTTGAGGTCCGCGCACACCTTCTCCAGGTTCTTCACGTTACGGCTCGTGAGCGTAATGCGAATGCGGTGGATGCGGGTCTCCTCCGCCTCGACGGTCTTGGTCGGCTTGTTGACAAGGGACATGGTGGATAGAGGGCTGCATCAAAGGACAGACAAGACGTTAGGCCACTATAATACCCTCGAGAGCCAAGCCAAATAACAGAAACGCACCAGTTGCTTTGGACTGACAGTAACCTGAATCCAAAATGACCGCCGACAAAGGCCGTCGGGGTGCGTGGATGGCTGGTAGCCAATGGGGCTTGTATGATGTGGTACACCTCACAATTGTGTTTGGTCCCTGTGTCATGCACATCAACGTTATGTTTCTTACATCAAACGCAGGCGAGGAACCGTTGAGATCAGCACGTGCATTCCTCGTCTTGCCCAGATGAGCGTGATCTTGTCAGGCCGCCCCGTGGTCGTGTGTCTGGGCATGGGCGTGGCCATGCTGGCATCCGTGTCGCTCAGCCGCCATAACGCGAAGTTGTGGCGCGCCTTCCGCCGATCGAGCTGCCGCCGCGGCCTGAGCTCGCAGCCTTTATCGACCGCGCGGCTGCTGCCGTGCGCTACGGAACTGGAGCAGGTGGAGGCCGGTAGACTCAGCAGTCAGAAGATCACGGTCGTGCAGGTGCGGAGTGTGGAGGAGATCTGAAAGCGTTAGGGGGTGCTGACGAGCTGTCTTGGTGTGGTGCACAGCTCAACATCTTGGCCAGCAACTTGGCCACACGCAACCACTTCCCGTACGTAATGGAGACGAGCCTCAACTGGGAGAACCGCAAGATGGCGCTGCTGCGGCAGTTGGAGGCACTGGACGCCGACGTGCTCTGCCTGGAAGAGCTGAGCGACTACTGGACGTACGTGGTGACGGAGCTGCTGTGAAGTGGGAAGGCTTGTGACGGTTGTGGTGTGGCTCTTGCAGGTTCTTCAAGCCTGAGATGCATGACCGAGGCTACGAGAGCGTCTACGTCAAGCGCCCGTCGATCCACGTCTCCAACTGGTCCGGAGAGAAGAAGCACGACGGATGCGGCATTTTCTACAAGTAAGGGAGACTGTAGTCGCGTTCGTGTTGGCTCGGCTACTGATGGCTGGTGCTTTGCCAGGAAGGACAAGTTCGAGCTGAAAGAGTTCGAGGCGGTGAACTACCACGACCCGCACGACCGCGTCGCCGTCTTGGCGCTGCTCAAGATGCGCCACTTTGCGCAGTTCGTGCTGGTCGGATGCACCCACCTGTGGTGGAATGCAAAGTGCGTGTTGTGATGTGACGACGGTGCTGAAGCTCATGAGTCATGACTCGAAGCTAACTGTGGTCCGGTGTTCACAGGAAGGTGGATCATCAGATGGCGGAGCTGTACGAGCTCGAGGAGGAGGTCATCCGTATGAGCAGCGACGTGAGGGACAAGTACGAGCGTGACTTGGCCGGCACTGTGACCGGCAAAGGCAGCGTGCCAATCGTACTTTGTGGCGACTTCAACAACTCGCCTGAGTCGCCCATCTACGAGTACATGGAGAACTCGTTCATGCAGAAGCCCAACCTGGAGGGCGTAAGTGAGGCCTTCCGTAGCGCCTATGCGTTCTACAAGCCCAACGCGTTGGCAAGTGCGCTGGAACACTCCGAGGACGCATTGCAGGCGCTCAAGGTGGAGGAAGGAAAGAAGGCAGAGCCACCGCATACCACGGTGAACTTCCGGCGGTGCTGGACGCTCGACTACATCTGGTACTCAAAGAGCTGCTTGGTGCCCTCACGAGTGCTGGAAATCCCGCCGGAGAGTGTACTGCGAGCTGAGGACGGACCAGGGAACTGGTTCAACCGTCTGGCCATGTCGGACAGCTTGAACCGTTCGGGTCGCCTGCCCTCGAGTCTGCACGGCAACTACAATGGAATTCCCAACTCCGTCTTCGGCAGCGATCACGTGCCCATCATGGCCGAGTTTGAATTCCTTTGCGCCCGCGAGGACAGGAGTGACAAGAGCAGAGAGTAAATCTACTTATACATACCAGACCAAACAAATACTTGAAGTATGCCTGAAGTTTTCTGCGACGTGTGCACACTTGGTGTTTGGCGTTTGGAATAACTGCTACAATATCATGTGATCTACACAACCGAGATCAGTACTGCAAAAACGCTTCTTATGCGCATTCGCCGCCGTCTGCAGGCGCCCGTGTGGCCTCGCAGCTGTCGCTCGCCGCCGACCTGCGCTTTGTTCATTGCAACACCGCTTTCCTCCCTCCAGATGCATGTGTCAACGGTAAGTGCGAGAAGCAAGGACATATCGGTGCAGAATGGCCAGGAACTCTCCATTTCTGACGCTTTGAACGCTTTTCCCAGCTGCGCGCGCCGTCAACGTGGACGCTGGCGGCCGATGGGCTGCAGCAGAAATGGAAAGGGCTGAAGCAGCGCACGGCGTGGCGCTACAAGACGCTAAAGGACGAGAACACTGCCATTGTCTACAGTGACGAGAAGCAGAAGGAGGTGCACCTCAAGCCGCGCAACCGGCGACTGGACGACCCGCACGCCTGCCACAAGGTGCTGGCCGCTGCATCCACCGTCAGTCTGAACGGCATCCTGGGCGCCACGTCGCCCGAGAACTCGAGCCAGTTTTGCAGGACCATGGTCGGCTTCATGCTGCACTCGTGCTCGCCGTCCGAACGCGCCAAAGTGCTGGACGTACTCACAAAACACCGGCTGGAAGAGATCACTGTCGCCAATCGCGCGCTGGTCGTTCGAGCCATCCAGCACTGCCTGCTGTCGCCGCTCATCCGGGACAAGGCCGCGCTGCACAGCGCCGCCAAAAACATCGTCTGCGGCACGTATGGCCTCGAGTTATCGGTGCTGAAGGAGCAGATCCACTCAGACGAAGAGGCCTTCATCGACACTGCAGGTCACATCGAGTTTCAAGACAGCATTGCGTCAGGGAAGCTCTTCTACCGCCGAAACGTACACGCCCAGGACGATCCGCCACACTCGGGAGACCTCATTCAGCTCATCTTCGGCAACAAGAACATCACGGAAGTCGTCACGATGATGCAGCATATCGCGGTCGAGAGCCTCAAGGTGAAGGAAATGCAGCCAAACCTGGTCAAAGTCGTGAGCGACATTGACGACACGCTGTTCCCGGGCTGGATCGACAAGCGCTACCCGCTGCACATCCCGTACCCGGGGGTCTCGGATCTCTACGCGAGGCTCTCCCGTGGACTCGCACATGACGTGAACGGCGACAGCACGCGCCCTTCAATCACCTTTCTCACGGCAAGGCCTCGTGGATGGCTGAGCGTCGGCCGCTACCTAACGCTGCAGCACCTGAAAAGCCTCGGGGTGCCGAACGTCACGGTGCTCAATGGGTCGGTGAAGGGGCTCGTGAGCAACGAGAAGATCGCCAATCTTAAGCTGGACAACTTTTCTCGCTTTGCAGCGCTCTTCCCTGAGTTCAAGTTCGTCTTCTTCGGAGATTCCGGCCAGGGCGATGCATTGCTTGCGTCCAGAATGCTGAAGAACTGCCCGGAGCAGGTTTTGGCCGCTTTCATTCACGACGTGAATCCGATCTTCGCTCGAACGGGCGACGGCGGCCGGAAGAGGAACTACGCGGCGTAAGTGGCTGCTCTGCTCTCCCTCGTTTTGACAGTACATGCAGCTAACTGATCGGGTCTGGCGTCGTTTTGCAGCGAAGGCGTCGAGTTTTTCAACACGTACGCGGGGGCTGCGCTCACTGCACACAAGAAGGGTTTGTTGACCTCGGCTGAAGATGTCCTCGCAGTCGCAGACGCGTCCGAGAAGGAACTTGAAAACATCCTCTTTGTTGGACGTGATGGCGCCGCCATGAAGAGCGAGAGACGCCGAGAGCTCCAGCGAGACCTCGACCTTATTGACGCGAGCTTCCGCAGACGTTAGATAGAGCTGAAGCAAAAATTAATTGTGTCCGATTTCCCATTCTGCTGATGGATCGTGAGGAAGCGAGGGCGCGGATGCTGCGCCTGTGGCTGGCGCTGAGCGCCAGCGACGGTGGTCCGATCTCCATTCTGACCACGCAGAGGTACGCTGTGTCCGCCTTCTGTTGTACCAACGATTGACTCATTGTACCCGTGCAGCACCATGGTGCACGCCGACTCGGTGATCGCCAACGCCGGGCAAACCCTTTTTGCTTGCACGAACCTCGCCACACCGCTGGGCACTTACAAACACGCGGTTCTTCGAGACCAGGATATCGCTCAGATGGAGCGGCCACTACCTACGGAGCAGCTGCGAGCGCTCTTGATGGACGACACAAGCACGTGAAGTGCTTTTGCTTGAGCCACGCAGTCGAAGACCGGTAGCAGAAGCCCAATCTACAACAGACAATTCACATTTCATTTCTACGTCTCTATCTTACGACATTTTTCAGGGAAAAGCATTACTGTCTGCACAGGCAGTTAGTTACTGGGGACACGGGTCCATCGATCAGGGATACAATGCACAGTTCACTTGGATCGCCGGTCTTCATAGTTGGGACTCACACTCACAGGCGAAGAATCATGCACGGCTGGTTGGAAGCCGTCTCGATCGGCGACACGGTCGCTGGAGCGGGGATTCTTCCGTCAACATCGTTGTTGCCGTTGTTGCCGATGCTTGTGCCGCGGTTGGCAGCGCCCACGGTGTTGCTGCTGCCGCTACAATTCTTGTTGCTCCACGTCGTCGGACCCACGCGAGCCTTGCACATGGCCGGGAAAGGTGCAGCCGCTAGCGGGCGAGGCGAGAGGGGCGGCGACGACCTGGACGTCGAGCCGCCACTGCCAACGCTGATGATCGATGGTGCGTGGATCTTGGCAACGCCGGCAGCAGCAACGCCGGCTGCCATCCTGTCTTCGCCGGCGGCATCGCCTGCGCCGGTGTCGCGCAGTCGATACAGCACGTTGTTCGACGAGCTCGGCCAGTCCATGATGAGGTGGCGGACGGACTGCTCCACGCGGGATTGGAACCTGCACACGAGTGCGGTCGTGATCTCCTCCGGCAGCTCCGAGCGGTGCTTGAGAGCCGTGCGCTTGAGCAGGTCCACCAGCTCGGTGAACGTCAGCAGCACGCCCATCTCGGCGCGTGCGTGGATCACACGCACAACACCCGCCTCGTCTTCGAACGGAATGTAGTTGGGCTCGCAGGGCACGTTGAGCTTGTGCTGCTGGCGCTTCTTCAGTCGGCGGTGCAGCGCCGCGAAGTGCACGCCGTGGGCCTTGGCAGCGTTGCGCAGACTCATGCCGTGGATGGCCACGTCCTCCATGGCCGCCTCCCACACCTTGGCCGGCACGAGGTTGCTCTGCCGGTAGTGGCGCTCGCCGTCCGACTGGCCGGAGCGGTCATTGCTGCTTCCGGCGCTTGGGCTGCGGCGGAACTTGGCGGCGTCTCTCGGTTGGCGCCGCGGCGGCTCCTGCGACTCGTAGAAGCGCAGACGCTGCTGCGGCACCGAGCTGTCGGCGCTGTCCGTCGCGTCCACGTCGGCCCAGGCGTACGAGGCTTGTCTGGACATTGAACGGCGCTGCTTCGGCGACGGCGCGGACGGCTGGCGGTAGTTGCGGTTCTGCATCCACCGCACGTCTCCGCGGCGCTGCTGCTGCTCGAGCTCGTACTGCTGGAGCCCCAGCTCGTAGTCGCGGCTGTAGCGCTCCTGTTGAATGTGCTGCGTCGGCATTGCGGCCTTGACGCCACCGCCGATGTTTGCGCGGCTCCTGCGTCGGACCATCTCGTCCACGTCGACGAAGTTGTTCTCGCGCTTGAACATGGCGAGCCAGGAATCGGACGGGAAGTCATGCGGCACGGCGCGGCGTCCGTTGGCGCCCACGATGGCGCGCACGACGTCGGCGATGTCGGCGTCGGCGTAGCCCTCGAGTCGCTTGTAGCGGCCGCCGGGCGTCTCGTAGTCGTCGAGCTGCTGCTGCAGGAACTGCTCACGCAGCACGACCACGACCTCTTCATTGAGCTCGGGCGTGAGCTCGCACACGAATGGCGGCGACTTCGTGGCCGCGGCCAGAGGCGCCACCGACGGCAGCGGGCCGCCGTTGGGGCTGCCGTTGCCGAGCGCCAACGGGTTCAGCCGCGGGAGCACGTAGCGGTCGCTGCCGGCGCTGGTGGTGGGCTTGAAGCAGCTGTCCACGCTGCCGTTGGGGCTGCCGCCGGGGCGAGTGACCGGGCCCTGCGGCTGGCGCAGCTGCTGCAGAGTGTGTTGGCGCACCAGTCGGTGCAGCGCGGCCTGCTGCAGCCCGTAGGCCTGCGCGGCCTGGCGCAGCGTGAGGCGGCGCTCCACGACGGCCAGGATGGCCTGCGCCCAGGTGCGGTCTTCCACGGGGCTGCTGGGGTCGC
>KV733846.1:0-35284 GCA_000500225.2 Phytophthora pinifolia
AAGAAATCGGCGATTGCAGAAGCTTTGCTTTTCACCGTGACTAAGGACATCTGTCCAGCTTGGGATCTGCTCCACGTCGAGGCTTGACGTTGTCCCTATCTCTTCACATACAATCCTTCATACTGCCGTGTCATACGTGGCTGGCTCCTTTCGTGTGTATGTCTCCTTGATTCGAACAAACGGCGCCGCTGAACCTTGCGCCATTTCTCGAACCGCAAACTACACAATGGTATGGTCATCAACCATGCGAGTCTGCGCCGTAATGGCCGCAGTGGCCACCAACCTCGTTGATGCCGGGCCTCTTTCCACAGGTATCTGCTACGCGCCGTGGCATCACTCCACCGTAAACTACGACGTCGTCGGCAAGGACTTGACCCAGATCGGACAGTATTTTTCGAGCGTTCGGACATTCCAAGCATTGTTCGGCAGTGTGAACGTGATCAACTCGGCCGCAGCGGCCGGCATCAAAGTGGCTGTCGGAGTGCAGCTCACGGACCCAGCACTCATTGACGCAGAGATTCAGGCCGTTTGTGACGGCTACGGCGCAAACCCAAGCGCAGTCGAAGCAGTTTATGTTGGTAACGAGAACCTCAAAAACAACGACTTCGGTACGTTCACGGCCGACCAGCTCGTGGGCTACATCACACGCGTAAAGGCCTGCGTTGGCAACACCCCAGTCGGTTCAGTGCAGCGTATCAACGAGTGGCTCTCGGCCGATGGCGTGGCCACGCTTGCCGCTGCGTGTGACGTGCTTGGAGTCAACATCTACCCGTTCTTCACTGCTGGGCCACAGACGGCCGTGGAGAAGCTGCAGACCCAATGGGAACAAATGGCCGCCAAGTACGACGCCGACAAGATGCACTTGACGGAGACTGGCTGGCCGTCGGAGGGTGGAAACTACGGCCAGAATGCGGCGTCGGTCGAGGGCATGCAACAATACCTGAACGACTACGTCACGTGGTCCAAGAATGTGCCACGGAGCTACTGGTTCATGATGTACGACACGACTGTGAGCTACACGGGGGCGGAGTACGAGAAGCACTTCGGAGTCTTCACTTCGGATGGAACGCAAAAGGTGACGGTGCCCGGCGGCGATGCATCGGCAGTATCACAGGCCAATAGCTCAGACTCCTCTCAATCTCAACAGCAAGCGACCGCGCCTCCGATCATTGTCCAGTCAGCATTGGCCGCTACGACGACACCACCACCCGTGTACACGTCTGCGCGTGATGCAACTGGCAATGGTACTGTGGCGCCGAACAACGCTGCTGGAGTGACTCCCGCTCCGATGAAACCTTCAAACGAGGCTGCAGTCACGTCAGCAACATCAGGAACTTCTTCTGGACAAGGTTCTGCTCCAACCGAAGTCACACCGGCTCCGACCACGACTTCGTCGGACGCTTCTACCACTGGCAGTAGCCTGACCATGTCGAGCAGCTCCAGTGAGGGATCGACTGACACGGCGGTGACTCCCGCACCCACGTCACCTTCAACTACGCCGTCGCTACGAACCTGCAAGAGAAAGATGTAGAGTCGTGTGTTCGTATCGTAAGGGGGTCATTGGAAACTCCTTTCTGTTTAAACGCCAGAAACCAATAAAACGCTGGCATGCCATTTGGGTAAAAGATCAATCCAGTTTATATTTTACGTAGTTATACTTGTTAGTTTACATGCTGCTGTTGCGTGTGCAGCTCACGTCGTGGTCGAGCTCCAGCAGCGCTTGCTGCGATGCATGACGGCCCAGAGCACCCTGCTCCAGCTGTCGGCGACGTTCGCGTCGAGCGTACAAGTTACGTCGGCGTTCCGCAGCCGCACTACTCAATCCAGGTGGCGTCCCATCGTTGACCGAGTTGGTGCGCGTGTACACGTACCCAGTCGCTCGTCTCTTCAACGTCGTCGTGAACGTCTTCTTGCGCTTGGCCAGCTCGGTCGGAATCACTTGGAACACTTCCACGGTAGCGTTGATCTGCGGAACCGTGTACTCTCCGACGCGGTCCACTAAGCAAGGAATCGCCACCAAGTCGGCGTACATGAAGAGCCAGTCGGCAACGCGTCTTGTCACGAGGATCTGGCCGCCGTCGCCTAAATCTCCGATCTCATTGGCGATGACTTCCGACGCTCCCGTGTAGATCATTTTGCCAGTGACGGCGTGGACGTCCAAGACCAGCGCTCCGTCCGAATCCATAGCATCATGGATTCCCATACGCACGCGAAGCCCACAAAAAATCAATTGATGGCCGAAGCGCTGCCGCTTCGCAGGAAGAAGACCGTGCAGCTCTTTCGGCCACGGAGCGTCGAGCAACTTGAGCTGCACGTCGAGGCAATACTCAATGGCCTCGCGCACGGTGTGGAACGCCAACTGGAAGGCGTCCCCTGCTGTGGTAATCTCGTATCCACGATACTTCATCAACGAAGAGCGCAGGATATTGTCGTGGATCTCCGTCGCTCGCTGCATGATCAGGCCATCGCCAATACCCCACAACGCACTTGACTGCTGAATGTCTGTAAACACGAAGACAGGATTCACGAGTGGTGGTTCGGCCGATTCAACGAGAACTTGAGTGTCGTTGGGCGAGAGTAGCTCGCCCGGCTGCATCAGTCTCGCTTCCACTTGAGCTTCGACGTCATCCGACAAGCAGCATCGGCAAGCATTCAACACGCACATTTGACTGCACATAGTCGTGACCGCAAGAGCGAGCCCGGAGATGCAGTAGATGACCGCGCTGACGCTGATAAAGTTCATGAGTTTGTACTCATGGTCCGGCATGGCGTACATGACGACGGACGCGATCTGGAACTGCAGCGTGAAGATGGCGTAGATAAACCTACAAACCCAGCCAAAACACCTCAACCCACGTGAGTACAAGTGAAAAAAAAAACTGTACGAAGAGCCCTCAAAACTTGATCGTACATGATCCTCGAAAGTCGCTGGTAGATCGGCGACGTGACGAATTGGCCTTGAACATTTTCGTACTTGCGGCCGCCCCATTTGAGCCGCACGATGTTCCACACCATGTACAAGAAGCTGGTGAACTGCACCAAGTACACAGCCAGTAGACAGCGCTGCGTGTAGCTCGTGTAGCCTTTGCGTACAGCGGCCAGCGTCGTCTCGACGACGACGAAGCCTGCGACGATGAACCAGACCCTCCATAGATACCACTTGATCTGGTCCTTCTCCTTCTCGGCCCCTCGATCCATGGACTTGTTGGCGATGAGGCCGAGCTCATAGGTCAGTGGAAAAGTCCACACGGCCACCGCGAAGAGCGAGACGTCGCCCAGAATGAGAAGTACCGTGACCAGAGCGTTATGTGAGACTTTGAAGTGCAGCACGGAGAAGACGCCGAGCTTGCTGTAGCGGTTGGCCAAGAGACCATCGCCGACTTCTGAGGTGGTCTCCAGTGGCTTGATGGCCCCCACAACCATGTAGGTCGTACGACTGAGGCTGAAGACGAAGTAGCAGAGGAAGAAGATGAAGAAGAGCCAACGCACACTCGAGATATGAAGGTCCCAGGAGTGCCGCAAGCTGAAGCTTGTGACACCTGTGGCCACGCATGACAAGCCCATGGTGATGATGGCCAGCGCCGTCCACGCCATTCTGAAAGTGGCAAGTGGCCGGGCCGGGCCGAAAATGGGCCGATGTCGAGTGGGGAACCGGGCCGAAGCTTTCTGTTTCTTGTTTCGTGGTAGGATGCTGTCTGATCGTGTGGTGTTGCTTGCTCGAGCTCAGCTCCACTCAGTGAGTCTGTTGTGGGGCCGGTAGGCCGCAACCTGCACGCACACGGGACGCGCTCAGCACTTGGACGATTGCGCTCTGAGCGTCACTCACGCTTCTGCGGGCTCCCGTGGAAACAGCTGGCCTTCGACTGACCATACAAACGCCCAGTTGCGAGCGGAAAAGGTTTTTGGTCAGCACGGGAAGGAGAATATCCTTGGGGTGAACGAGATTCTGTACGAAGCGACAAAAGAGGTCTACTTGGACGATGGTGGGCGCGCAAACATGGCTACTTACATGTCTCGTTTCAACATCAACATCGGCCTGCGTCAACGTGACAATGAGCTTTTTTTCATTTCATAGATACTTGCTGTTGCTAGTTTTACATGCTCGTTGTCCGCGCGAAGCCCGGCCTCGTGCCAAAGACGAAGCTGGGCCGACTGCTTTGCGTGCGTACAAGTGCCTGATGTGACGCTGGGCGGCCCAATGCGCCCTGTTCCAGTTGCCGCCGCCTCTCACGCCGAGCATACAGGTTTCGTCTCCGCTCGGCCGCTGCGCTGGTCAACCCTGGCGGCGTGCCATCGTTGGCCGAGAACGAGAGCGCGCCCGTCGCAGCAATGCCGCCGTGTGCCGGCCGCCGCTTGAGCGTGGCCGCGAACGTGGTCGCAAATCTTTCCTTGCGCCTGGCCAGCTCCGTCGGCAGCGCCTGGAACACTTCCACGGTCGAGTTGATCTGCGGAACGGTGTAGTCGCCAACGCGATCCACCGAGCAGGGAATTGCCACCAAGTCCTCGTACATGTTGAGCCAGTCGGCAATGCGTCTTGTCACCAGAATTTGGCCGCCGTCGCCGAGATCGCCCACTTCGTTCGCGATGACTTCCGACGCTCCCGTGTAGATCATTTTCCCCGTTACAGCGTGGACGTCGAGAATTAATGGGCCATCGGAATCCGCCGCGTCGTGGATTCCCATGCGGACTCGCAACCCGCAGAAGATCAAATGCCGCCCTGCACGTTGTCTCTTGGTCGCTGGAAGCAGTCCATGCAGCTCCTTTGGCCACGGAGCCTCGAGCAACTTGAGCTGCACATCCAAGCAATACTCCACCGCCTCGCGAATCGTGTGGAAAGCAAGCTGGAAAGCGTCACCGGCTGTGGTGATTTCGTAGCCGCGATACTTCATCAGCGACGACCGCAAAATGTTGTCGTGGATCTCAGTGGCCCGCTGCATAATGAGGCCGTCGCCAACGCCCCACAACGCACTCGATTGTTGGATATCCGTGAATACAAACACGGGATTCACCAGCGGTGGCTCGGCTGACTCGACGAGGATCTGTGAATCTCGAGGCGACAGCAGTTCGCCGGGGTGATTGAGCCTGCCTTCCAGCTCGGCCTCGATGTCGTCGGGTAAGCACATACGGCACAGCTGCAGCACGCACATTTGGCTGCACATGGTTGTAATGGCCAATGCGAGTCCTGAAATGCTGTAAATGACGGTGCTGATGCTGGTGTAGTTTGTCAGCACTTCCTTGTCGCCCGGCAGGGAATATGAAATGACGGATGCGAGCTGGTACTGAAGCGTGAAGATCGCGTAGATGGCTCTACAAGCAAACACAGCAGGGATACGCCCGCAAGCCCATTAGTACTGCAAGCCTTCAACACTTCTGCAGCAAGACCGCAGTGCCCGTCGTACAGGATTCGCGAGATGCGCTGGTAAATCGGGGACGTGACGAACTGGCCTTGAACGTTTTCATACTTCCTGCCGCCCCACTTGAGTCTCATGACGACGAAAAGCATGTACAGGAAGCTCGCGAACATGGTGAAGTACACGGCCAGCTGGAACGCCTGCGCGGCCGTCGTGTATCCTCCTTGAAGCGCCGCCAGGATGGTCTCCGCAGTCGAAAATGCAACGATGACGGGCCAGACGCGCCAAAGGTACCATCGAATCTGCTCATGCTCCTTCTCGGCGCCTCTGTCCATCGTCTTCCTAGCGATGAGACCGAGCTCATAAATTAACGGGAACATCCACGTGGCCACTGAGAAGTGCACCGAGTCTCCGAAGACCAAGAAAACGGTCACCAACGGGTCACTAGACACCCGTGCGTGCAGCGGCGCGAAGATGCCGAGCGTCGTATAATGCTCCGACATGAACTCTTCGTTTGCACTGTGCCCCCACTTGGCTCTGGCCGTCACGGAGACCATGTACGCGACTCGTGCGGCACAGTAGAGACAGTATACGGTGAAGAAGACGGCGAAAAGCCACCGCACGCTGGAAACTTGAAGGTCCCACGAGTGCCGGAGACTGTAGCTGGTGATGCCCGTGGCCACGCACGATAGCCCCATGGCCGTGATGGCCAGCGTCGTCCAGACCATGGCCAATATGTCTAATTATCGGAGGAACAATCGATTAGTGGTGGTGGGATTGCGCCTGTGAGTCTCGAGTGCAGCTTGGCCTTGTGCGGGGGGATTGGGAATGACCACCACTAGGCCAGCCGATGTACAGCGACTTACAGCAAAAATGTGGCACTGCTCGAATACTATTGAGATTATTGGTTAAAAAACAATAATCTCAGTAGTAAAATACTTGCCATGTTGACGGGATCGATCATTCGATGGTGGGCAGCTTGCCAAGTCGGCATTTGTGCCGACAGCAGAAACGCAGCCCAAGACGGTGACTCGCACACAGCTTGTGTGACGCAAGACCCTTGCCCTGCCTCCTGTCGGGGCAGGCAAATGCTTGAACTATCTCCAATCCCAGATTTATTCCTCTCTCTTGAGTGGTCAGTAACTACAAATATTCAGCTTTTCATTTTAGCACCTCACTCTGGTCTTCACTTCCTGTTGACGGCAGCTTCGTGTCGTCTTGTTTATAATAAATTATGGGTCGGCCTACATGCTGGTGGCGCGCGTGTAGAACGAGCCGTGGTCTATTCGCAGAAATGACCTCTGCACACGTGCAAAGCGGCTCAGTCCGCCTTGCACCGGTGCGCGGTCTTGAGGGGCCGCGGCCAGTGCCTGGGGCCGAGACATTCTTCGTCGCTGGTCGGGAGGCGGGAGCTGGCCGGCGTTGCTGGACAATCTGGAGCGGTTGCTGGACGCGATCGAGTACAGCGAGGACGCCGTGGTGGCGCGCCGCTTCTTGAGCGTGGACGAAAACATCTTCTTGCGTCCGTTGAGCACCTCGGGCAGCACCTGATACACTTCCAGCTTGGCCTTGATCTGCGGGATCGCGTACTCGCCCACGCGGTCCACCATGAAGTCGATGGCCACGAGGTCTTCGTACATCACCAGCCAGTCAGCCACTCGCTTGGTCACGAGGATCTGTCCACCGTCGCCCAAGTCCCCGATCTCGTTGGCGATGACTTCAGACGCGCCGGTGTAGATCATCTTGCCCGTCACAGCGTGGACATCCAGAATCAAGGCTCCGTCGGCCTCGACGGCGTCGTGGATGCCCATGCGCACGCGCAAGCCTCCGAAAATGAGGCGGTGGCCGACGCGCAGCTTCCTGGTCGCTGGCAACATGCCATGGAGCTCCTTGGGCCAGTTGGCGACGAGCAACTGTAGCTGGACGTCTAAGCAATACTCGACGGCCTCTCGAACCGTGTGGAACGCGAGCTGGAAAGCGTCGCCCGCTGTCGTTATCTCGTACCCTCGATACTTCATCAGCGACGCGCGGAGAATGTTGTCGTGGATCTCGGTCGCGCGCTGCATGACCAGCCCATCGCCCATGGCCCAGAGCGCACTGGACGACTCGATGTCAGTAAACACGAAGACAGGGTTCACTAGCGGCGGCTCCGCGGACTCCATGAGCACCTGCGTGTCTCTCGGAGACAAGAGATCGCCCCCCTGCATAAACCTAGTCTGCACCTGCGCTTCGATGTCGTCCGGTAGACACGGCCGTAGCATATTGAGCACGCAGGCTTGGCTGCACATGGTCGTGACCGCGAGCGCCATGCCCGAGAGATGGTAGATCAGTAGACTGACGCTGATAAAGTCGAGCAGCTTGTTTTGCTCGTCGGAGGACGCGTACATGACCACGGAGGCCAGCTGGAACTGCAGCGAGAAGAGCGCGTACACGATCATGATCCGCTTGAGTCTCTGGTACACTGGCGATTTCACGAACTGTCCCTGGACATTCTCGTACTTCCTGCCGTTGATTTTCAGTCTGGCGATGAGCCAGATCATGTACAAAAAGCTCGAGAACTGCACGAAGTAGACACTGAGCAGACAGCGCTGCGTGTACTGCGTGTAGCCGCCGTACCCGATGGCCAGCGTGGTCTCAATAGCGGCAAACACGGCCACGACGCCGTGCACCGTCCAGGCGTAGAGTCTGATCTGTTTTCTCTCCTTCTCGGCGCCTCTGTCCATGGATTTAGCGGCGATTTTGGAGAGCTCGAAGGTGAGCGGGAACATCCAGAGCGCCACGGCGAAGAGCGCGGCGTCTCCGAAGCACAGCAGCGCCGTGGCGAAGGTGTCGTGCGTCTTCTCCAGCTGCAGCACCGTGTAGATGCCCATGCTGCTGTAGCGGTCGTAAACGACCTCTTCCTCGTTGGAACCGGTCGAGGAATGGTCGTTTGTGGAAGACTCGATGTGGTAGCAACTCACCCAGAGCAGATACAGCACGCGCGCGCTGCTCCAGAGCCACAGGTACAGGAAGAAGAGGAAGAAGAGCCACCGAACACTTGACACCTGCAGGTCCCAGTTGCGATGCAGGCTCACCGTCGTCATGCCCGTGGCCAGGCTGGAGAGCGCCATGCTGGCGACGGCGAGTGCCGTCCAAATCATGGCCAGTCCGCGGAGAGGGGCGCTGGCACTTGGAAGGGGGGTGCTTGGGCGTCTTGCGAATGAGCTAAAGAGGCGGAGAGTACGGACGGCACGAAGCTGGGCGGCGGCGCGCCTCCGTGCGGTAAGTTAGTGCTGCCTGTTAGTTCTTTCCTGGATGGGAATGTGGTGTGCTGTACACAAGTTGATATGGTTTTGCACGTGTGTGGGTATGATTGCGATGGTTATGGGTTTCAAAGGTGCGGATCGATGTTCGATCATTAAGGTACAACGACGAGTAGAAAAAAAGCATCGTGCGGTTGTGACTGCTGCCTCGCGAGCCAGTGACTTGCGCCGGTTGCCGTGGCAGTTTGCATGGACAGCCCAAATCATTGGGCCTCGAGGCGGCGTGCTTTGCTTTGGGTCGCAGCAGGAATAAGATGGCCAGTCGAGGCTGCACCGTGAAACACGGGGCTTGCCCTTTGTCTGTCATTCTAACTTAGCGGCACGAGGCGTTCCTCGCAGTCTGAGTTGCGGCCTGAGCAGGGCAGGTTCCATTACGAAGTACAATTGGTACCGCGGGCAAGGTCTGTTCCTGCCTGCAAACTGCAGGCTGCTGTTCATCACACGACGTATTACAACAGCCCGGCTGGAAGTTACGATCACCCGATAGAGCGGCACGTATTTGGGCGAGGTGGCATCCTCGCGATAGATTTCTCGGTAGGATAGAGAGCTCATTCGCTGAGCTCATCGGCTTGTGCAATACTGAACGTGCTTTGTGAGAGCGGTCTGTTAGAAGGCTTGCAGACTCGTCCTCAGTAAGTTTTGGTATCTGACTATTGCCACAAATAAAAATAGACAAACAACATCTACAAAATGCCAACAGTACCAAGCCGCAGGTTCAAAACCAAAAGTATTGTGGTGTTTTTATGCACACAATAAGATGGTGTGCATAAAACCGCCACAATACTACAAGCAATTTGGGTCCTCGCGAGTCGGAATGCTGCACAAAAGCCGCTTAGTGTTTGAGCAGTCGATTGGAACTTCACCATCAGAAGTATGGACGCAGGCTATGTCATGTTGTGGCCCAAAACACAGAAAAAGCCATCAGCGATGGCGATCGAGCTCCCTCTCCTATCGTGCGTGCGAGGTTCACGCGCCGCCGACCAAGCCCAGCTGCAATCTAGGAGGACATACCTTGGCGGTGTGCCCTTTGCGACTCGATTCGCCGGCAGGACCTGCCGGTGCTTCGAGTCGTAAAGGTGCGCGCTCATCACGTTGACAGCGAGATCAGCAATGCAACAGCATGCCCCTGCCCCTTGACGGAAGGCTTGCAGGGCCTGCAATGCAGGCAAGTTGCAGCTTCACATCGTCTACTACCAGGTGCTGCCACGCGCATTTTGCTGCGAGCTTCTGCATGCCCACACAGCCTCGATGATACGTGTCCAGCAGCCTCCATTCGCCCTCCAAAACCTTCTCATTGCACAGCTTCGTAGCACTGAGCTTGGACCGCATGATCGCGCTGTTGGCGCATTCGGCGGCATGGCCTGCCGACTCCTACTAATAAAGCCGCCACGCTGGTCTGGTATTTTTGCAGAGATCAGTGAGACTGAGGGCAAGTCTCACTTAAAAGACAGCGAGCACGGCCACTAGAAGCCAGCAGTGGCGTGCAATGCAATCACGACGATCTGAAAATCGCGCCTCTCGGCCAGAAGCCTGTACCAAGCGCACTTGTACATTTTGACAATGTACGCCAGCGCGGCTGGCTCTCAGAAATCTGCCAGGCGCGGGACCTGCAGCGCTTAGATCACACGCGAGTCCGGAGTCCGGACTCCGGAACCGTCTGGCTCCGGTCGGCGAGCCATTCGTTACCCTGGAAGTGATGCTCTTCGCTTCCTGGACCTCGCGCGCGGTCTGCCAGTTGAGGCGCCAGCGTCATGTTCATCATGAGGCCGACTATACCGCTGGCTGCGCGTGCCATCTGCTCCGATTATGCTTTGTCATTCGCCGTGAAGTCTTCAGCATTTTCGCTAATCTTGCGGATCCGAATCCTGCGGAGGCGTTGGGCTGGCAAATGCGGGCGTACATGAACTCCTCCAAAGGCTATCAATTCGATGTCAAGAGCGATGTACTATAATATGGGTAGTATGCTGCATTCTGCAGGCAACGAAGATACCAATACTCATCTTTCTCTTTTGTTGGTTCGGTTTGTGCGTCTGTCTCGTGGGAGCTCGCTTCGGCGCCCATCGATGAGGATGCGCCGTATTTAACACCCCCGCGCGCTGCACGGCACCAGCAGCTTCGAACGTTCGGCTGCTCGAAAGCTGGCCAGCCGTCCCGAGAGAGCGAGAGCACCTGCCCGGTCGTCGCTCGCTGCAGCTCAGATGTCAGCGGAAGTGCACGTATCAGCACGGGACCTCCGACGCGACTGCATGCAACTGCAAGGCCAACCTCCGAGAGACAAGACCGAGCATCGACTGGTTCCCACTGCATCTCGGTTTATCGCACTGGCAATAGAAATTTCACAATAGAAACGGGCTTGATTTGCACTTTCCGCCATTTCGAGATTGGATTGATGGCGAACAGGAGCTCCTGGAAGCCACCCTTCCACGTCCTGTAAGACCAAGCCAAAGCACACAGTAAGTCCGGCCGCGCCGTCCGACTCGACGCGGATCTCGAGCGAGACAAGAGCGCAAATCCCCAGGGCAGAGAGCCGCCGGCGGCCAGTCGTTAACCCCAAGCGCTCCCATACAGCACCAGCAAGGGACGCAACAGGTGGCTTTGGGCCAGTTAGCAACGTCGCCGATAATCAGAGGAAGGCCAGGAGAGGAAGAGCACGAGCGTCGGCCGCGTCTACTTTTAAGCTAGTGTACCGTAGTTCGTGGGAAGCCACGGCTGGCATGACCACGCGCTCCCGACAGGACAAACCCATGGCCAATAGCAGCCAACGGATGGCGCTCAGCGCCAACAAGAACAAGAACTGGCGAGCGAACTACCTGCGAGCACTGAACATCTTCACGCCAGACTTAACCACGTCCACTCGTGGCCGTCACGTGCCTTCAGGAGATTCCAGTCGACAAGCAGGAAATGGTTCGGGACGCTCCGAAGGTCGAAGGTGCACGGCGGCAGAGCCGACGGAGGATTCAATAAGGCAGCAGGCAGGTAGCAACAGCAGAGGCCGCTCGGCCGTCTCGTCGTCGACGACGGCCAGGCACAGCAGTAGGTCCGGGTCTTCTTCCAGGAGCAGGCGAGGCGCGTCGCCTTCAGACGACAAGGCGTCCAGCTACGTGTTCGGTCTGCGCTCGCATCTCTTCCGTGCAAGGAGACTGGCCCCCAGGAGCGACACGATGGTGGTGGACCGCGTGTCTGCACCCATCGAGATCCCCACCGGTTCCTCAGTCACGTCCCCGACGGCCATCGCAGACAAGCTGTCCGAAAGGAGAGACTCGGAGTCGCGAAGGCGGAGAGTCAGCAGCAACGACCTTCAGAGCTCAATGGACAAGCAGCCCATGGTGCAGCTGCTGTCGTGGGAAGAACCGTCCGTGATGCTCGGCAGTGGCGGGTGGCCGCTTGAAAGCGACAAACGCAACGGCTATAATAGCGACTTGAGATCGGGGCTCTCCATGAGCAGAAACAGCGAGAGGGGGGCGTCAAGGCCGTACGCACGTCCTGACGGCATTGCCGAGGAGTGCGACGAAGACGCAGAGGACGACGAGGACGACGACATATTTAAGATGGAGTTCGACGGCGACAACGCCAGGAGTAACGTATTTAGGGGCAAGAAGGACCGGCGGCACACGGAGCGGTGGCGTCGGCCACGAGGGTTCGACGACGAAGAAGACGACGAAGAGGACGATTTCGTCCAGCCGCTGTCTGCATCGTTCGTGCCACCTCACCAAATGGTGGAGCGCGGGTGCTTCTCGCTGGGTCTGTGCGACGAGCTCAAGCGGAAGCCTGGCGTGCACATCTAGGGCGGCGGCGGTTAGTGGTTGGTCGTTCGGCAATACTGTAGCTCATTTTGCAAAGTTATGAATCGTTGACGCTTCGTAGTCATCATTAACCTATTTAGTATACCCTGATGAAGATAAACAAACGTCGACGAGGTAAAAGTAAAAATGATACTTTTCTTTTTAACGACGAAATATTTCACTACTGTAGAAAAACAACTAGTACATTCACTAGACTACAAACTATCCACACTTACTACACAGTATCTCGTTGAACTCACTTGCAGTGGAGTTCGAGGTGTGTGAAACCACGACGAGGGCGAGCCCGTGGGCGTCTCCAAGCTGCTCTCCACAATCGTAGATCGGTTGGCGACGTGCGGGATGCGGCTGCTCTGGTACTTTGCGAAAATCTTCTTCCGCCTGGCAAGTTCTTCAGGCAGCACCTCGTAGACGGCGACGGGCATGTCCACCTGAGGGACCACGTAGTCGCATAGGTAGTCGACCGAGTAGTCCATGGGTATGACGTCCTTGTTGGTCATCAACCAGTCGGCAATTCTGCGAGTGATCAGGATCTGACCACCAGCTCCCACGTCGCTCACCTCGCTAGCGATAACCTCGGAAGCTCCAGTGTAAACTGTCTTGCCAGTCACCGCGTGAGGGCTGTGGTGGAGATGTCCATCCGAGCCCATGGCGTCGTGAATCCCCATTCGAACACGGAGTCCCCGGAAAATAACTCGATGACCTGCGCGCTTCTTCTTGGTCGCCGGAACGAGGCCGTGAAGCTCCTTTGGCCAGTCGGCAGCCAACAGTTGAAGCTGCACGTCTAGGCAATACCCTACAGCCTCCCGCACCGTGTGGAAAGCTAGCTGAAACGAGTCCCCGGCCGTAGTGATCTCGTATCCTCGGTACGGTGTAAGCAGTGAGCGCAGCGTATCATCGTGAACTTGAATGGCTCGCTGCATGACCTTGCCGTCTTCGATTCCCCAAAGCGCACTGGAAGACTCGATGTCCGTCACAACAAACACCGGATTCATCACCGGAGGTGCGACGGAGTCGTCGCGATCGAGGAGACACGGCATTTTGCCTCGGTTGGGCCCCACCACGAGCTGGACGAGGACTTCGTCCGGAATACAGCACCCACAGAAGCGTAATATGCACGGCAAACTGCAGCCAGTACACAGCGCGAGCGCGAAACCTGTCGCGTTGTAGATCACTTGGCTGAGTCCGATGTAGTGTAGAGCGGCGTCGCTTCGAGGCGTGTACATGTACGTGAACAGCGACGTGAATTCGTACTGGAACGAGAACACCGCGTAAGCAACCATGATCCACTTGAGTCGCTGGTAAACTGGCGAAGCTTCGAAGTGGCCATTGATTGATTCCACATCGCGGCCATTGCACTTGAGCAGGAAAAGCACCACGCCCATGTACATCAACGTGACGATCTGCATGATGTAAATGCACAGCGCTAAGCGGTACGTGTAGCTTGAATAGCCTCCGCCGAGAACGCTCAAAATCACCTCTGCAATCATGAAGCATGCGATCAGAGCGTGGCCCATGATAGCGTACATCCGAATCTTGGCTTGCTCCTTGGCTGTGCCTCGATCCATCGACTTGATCGCGATTTTTGACAGCTCGTAGATGAGCGGGAACACCCACAAGGCCACCGCGAAGTCCATGATGTCGCACAAGCACAAAATACTCGTCGGGAACGGCTTTCGCGCTGCCTCGAGATCCCTCGTAGCGTAAATTCCGAGCTTGTCCAGTTGTTTGCTTGTGTACGGTACGTGGTTGTTGCCGTCGACGAACTCCTTGATCGGCAGCATGACAACCCAGACGTAGTAGCTCGCGCGAGCGAGGGTATAGAGCCACAGGTAGACGAAGAATATGAGAAACAGCCATCGAATGCTGGACACCCGGAAGTTCCAGTCACGGTAGAGCTTGAACGAGATCAGCAGCGCCGAGATGTTGGACAGCAGCACCGAGGTCAAGCCCATGGAGGCCCATATCATAACCATCGCCTGCAGATAAATAATCCCGGAAGTTGGAGCTGAAACAAACACGTGAGCGGGAGTTCCTGTACCCACGCACGAGAATGCGCAGGTTTGTCTCGATTATAGCTAATTTAATAGCCGCGCCGATTCTTAATGCCGACGTTTGCCTAGAAAAATCGGACAAGAAGAACGGGTTTGGGGCTTCTCCATCTGTCAATTCTACATTATTGGACTTATTGGACTCGAACGAGCTTTTCACAGGCTTTGATCGACAGCTGGAGAGCGAACACCGGCGTTATTGTGGTGGATGACTCCCGTCGCCACTCGCGGTGCCACGACCAAAGAGCCGGGCCCCTGAGCCATCTGCTCCTCCAGTTGGGGAAATCACCACGTGTCTATTAGTTCGAACAACAAGGATCATTCAGCGAGAAGCTGGTAATGGCACAACGTAAGGATCTTTTAGAAATATCGTTACGTACTGTAGTGTTATCGGACCCAAATAGAAATGGACACGCTGAATACACCAAGATAATATACGTCACTCCTCGCTTGAGTGACCACAACTTTTCCTACTCTCCGAAAAAATATGCTGGGCTTCCAGTACGTCGTGGCCAAGTCGCGCGAGCTGTCCTCTGCGCTGGACCGGGAGCTTTCAGCAGCTAGTAGCCGCTCGACACCCTTCCGATCCGTCCCTAGCGTCTCGCCTGTCGAAAGTGCGGCCTCCGCATCCCCAGAACTGGCCACAGACGCCTCCATTTCCGGTCGTAATGAAGGCCAACTTTTCCTGCGTGCACAGCAAAATCTGCATGCGCGCGCGGTGTCCAACCACCAGAAACTTATGCAAAGGTGCGTTAAGTCTACACTCGTCCAATTGCAGGGAAATCGGCCCAGTTGCTCACCAGATATTGACTTTCACTTGTGTGTACATGCTGGCACCGAAGTGGGCAGCAACTCGACGCTACGCTAGCCAAGACGCGGGCCAATCTCCAGGCCCAAGCGGCCAGTGACCAATTCTTGGCCCAGAACTTCCATTTGGTATCCAGGGTGCGGCAGCAGCTCGCGGGAGTGCGGAACTTGGTGCTCAAGTTGGCCGAGGAGGCCGAGGAGGTGGAAAATCTGCTTGTACAGCGCTGCGAGGAAGACGCGGCCCGCCAGAACGCCGAGTTCGCGTCCGAACAACAGCAGGAACTCGAGCATTTCGAGGCGCGCATCGCGCGGGAGTCGGAAGGACGCAAGAAGGAGCTGCTTGAGATGAGACGGCAGAAGCTGGCCAGGGCTTTCATGAACGACCTGCGGACGTACCAGACGCTGGTGGGGCATCATGGCGAGGACGCGGCCAAGGAGGCCGGAGTTGGGCTGACGGAAAGAGACCAGGTGACGCTGGACGAGGTGGACCTGGTCGTCACGGCCGATGCGGCCCAGTTGGATGCGTTCTATGACTCCGGGTCGGAGGCGGAGGAAGACAAGAGCGAGGAGAAGGCTGACGCGGATGAGAAACAGGAGGCGGAGACGGCGGTGCAAGCTGTCGAGGAAGAAGACGCAACGGAAGCTCTGGAGGAGGAGGAAACGGCTGCATCGATCGCAGAGACAGTTGAGGAGAAGCAAGCTCAGTGAATGGCGTTAGATCGACACGAGGTGTCCAATGCAGCAGAGCAAGGCGGTATCTATGAACGATCGATTGATTCAGCAGGTGAGAGGACCCCCCAACCGTGACAACCCCCGGCATTTCGTGTGTGTTTTGCGTCGAATCCGTCGGTGGCCGCGTCGCTTCAGGTGCCAGATCCGATCCGAGAAGATAGCAACAAGTTCGAGAAGACATGGAAGCGAAACGAGGAGCGGCGGTGTCCGAGACGGAGCTGAACAAGGCCAGTAAGGGGCTGCACGCCGCGAAAGGCACGCGGGAGCACTCGGATTCGCTCGAGTACGATCCCCGGGTGGCGGAGAAGCTCCAAGCGCTGTATGAAAAGCTCGACGGGGACGTCAAGGCCATCTTCGACGTGAGACGTGTAGGTGGGCGTTGTGTACAAGAGCTCGGGCCATTAACGTCGTTGCCTGCTCAGGAACTGGACGAGAACCCACGCAAAGCGCTCAAGCATCCGCCCACGTCGGCCGCCGAGTTCGGCAAGAAGTACGCCCAGGGCTTCTACACGATGGCCGAGGCCAAGTGAGCAGACGAATCGACGGCAGTTCCCCGAGTTGTGAGGCACCTATTCCAACTAATAAACATGGCGGCTCTGGTCCAGAAGGCTGGCTACTGCTACTGTCCCAGGCTCTTCCTGGTGCGCTTCCACCACTGCGGCGGGGGCTACGACGACGTCGCCTGGCGCGTCCGCAGCCTCGAGTTTCGTGACAGTCTCGGCGATGGTGAGCGCTCGCTTCGAAGCTGCTACGAGCTCGGCCACGGCTAGTCGGTACTTGGCATTCGCTTCAATGGCGTACGTCTTGACGGGCGCTTGGATGGCCTCCCACGTGCGCATGGGGTCCCCCGGCTTGCGCGTCAAGCCGTTGCTCACCGTCTCCTCTTGCCAGTGCCGAACAAGCTCGGAGCGACGACTCGAGTCGCGCTTGAACCCCAGCTTGGCGTCCGGGCGGAACTTGGGGCCCACCGACTTGCGGAAGACGTCGGTGAACTCGGGCAGGACGACCTCGGTCGGGGCGGACACGGGCGCTGGGGCGTCGGGCGCTGAGGCCTCTACTGGCCAAGCTGTGGTGGCCACGGACGACTTCGGTACCAGAGGCTCGGCTGCTGTCGAAGCTGGTACCACGTCTCCGTCCTCCTTCCCGTCCTTGACGGCGGGGACTACCTCGCTGGTGGGGATGTCGGTGAGCACGACGTCCGCCGCTACCTTGGCGCTCCGTCCACCGCTTGGAGGCTTGTCGGAGGTCGCAGCGGCGCCAGGTTGAGGCACGGGCTTGACCGCATTCTTTCGACGTCGGAAGCACGAGCACTCGCAGCGGAACAAGCGGAAGAGCGGGCGCAGACAAGGCCAGACGGCCACGAGCATGCGGCCGACGGTGTTGCGGAGTACCGGGAGCAGCACTCGCACCCACACGGCCGACAGCAGAATGCCGAGCAGCACCAGCACGAAGAGGAGGAACATGAGCATGACGTTCACGTGCAGCACCTTGACGACGAAGCCGTGCTGCCCCAAGGGGTCGAACGACGTCGCCTGTGCGACCAGCTTCTTGTACATGTCTTCCGTGGTGGTGGCGCCGTCGGTGCGGAGCCCAAAGAGCTTGAAGACCCACCCCAAGTCCAGCGTCGGGGCTTGGAGCAAGTCCGTGTTGCCGTACATCCACGACGAGAAGGCCAAATGCCCCACGAGCGCCCACGGAAGCAGGCTCAACGCGGTTTCGCCAAGGTCCTCGTCGTACGCCGTCTTGACGCTGTAGAGCCACAGGAGGCCGAGCTTGTCGAGCCAGAAGGTCAACGAGCACGCTAGTGCACCAATGAAGAGCAGCACGGGCGAGCCTCCGCAGAAGAGGAGCGTGACGAAGACCGAGTTGAGCACCATCGGGTATCTCACAGCCAGGTCGAAGGCCGGGCCCGCGTACAGCTGATCCATCTTCTCCTGAGTGCGCACGCTCCGCCGCCCAACGCAGCGCTTCAGTGGACTGACGACGCACAGATTCAAGACGAGAAGAAGCTGCGGCACGATGGCGTTGATCAGCATCGTCATGGTGATGCCCATGCCCACGGTGGGGTACCAGTCGCGCTGGAAGTCGTTGTATTTGCCTCGAAAGAGCTCGCCCACGACGGGCACCGCACTCAGCGAGAGCGCCGCGTTCACGACGAGCACGATGATGGCCGTGTTGAGGAACTGCGCCGCGAACATCTTCAAGGCCACGGCCGAAGCCTTGGCCGACTCGCTCGTGTGGCGCTCGAAGGACGCGAAGCCCCGCAGCGTCGTCTTGAGCACAATGTTGACGAGCACGACGACAGCCGACGCGACCACGATGAAGGCGTTCTTGGCGAGGAAATCGGTGAGGAAGCCACGGCAGGGCACGAACGTCTTCCAAAGCTCCTGCGGGCCGTGGATCACCCCGAGCGCGCCAATGCTCGTCTGGAGCTGGGCGGTGCAGAGGCAGTAGAGCACGTTGCTGGCCAGATACGTCTGACATCCCTGTCCGGTCTCGTCGCGGGCCACGCCGTCAAAGCACGCCAGCGTGTTGCACTTGGTACTCGATTGCTCGGACACGCAGGGGTCGAGACAGCGAGTGAGCGTGCTGATGGGCGACGTGGGCTTCCGCACTGTGAGCGGGTTGACAATCCCGTTGGAGTAGGCGACATGGTAGCGCTCCTCGCCGCTGGCTCCACGCGTGCACGTCGCGTTGGGGTTCCACACGAGATCCCAGCTCGTCTTGGCGCTCAAGAAGTGCGGGCTGGCGTAGAAAACCTCGGGCAGAGTGGCTTCGCACAGACCGGCCGGTGGCGCCTTGTCCTTGAAAGTCTGCTGCGCCGACTGCGCGGCCGAGATGATGCCGCCCGAGAAGAGCAGCAGCAAGAACGTGACCGAGGACGTGAAGCCGCGCCGAAGCTGGCGGGAGCGGGCCGTCACCTCGAGGTTTTCCCACAGAATGTTGGACGGCTCCGGAGCAGGCAGCACCGTGAGCGGGAACTTGCCGTCTCGGAAGCGCAGCGCCTTGGGCTGGAGCTTGAGCGGCAGCCAGTGCGTCGAGCGCCGGTAGTCTTGCAGGCAGCGACGACACGACTCCAGGTTGTTGAACACCACGAACGCACATTCGCACGCGGTCAGATCGAAGCGCTTGGCTTGTGGCGTGGGTTTCCTCGGCTTCGGCTTGCCCGACGCGGTCGGGGCCGGTGCGGCCGCAGCGGTTGCAGCTTGCTCGGCTTCCAGCGCGACTTGTTGCTGCTGCCGGTTGGCCTGCTTGAGCGCCTTGAGTTTGCTCGTCTTCTTGGCCATCGCAGTCTGCAACCGCTCGAGCTTCTTGGTCGTCGCTTGGAGCAGCAGCTCGTCCGTCGGTTTGAAGCTTGACCGGGGCTTCTTCGGGTTCTTCTTCCCAGGAGGAGGACTCCAGTTCTGCAGTGCTAGCTCGGCTTGCTCCTTCTCGAGCGTCAGGATGCCAACCAGCGCGTGTGCCTCCGAGATCTTCCGCGTGAGCACCTCCATGGCCAAGAACGTGCGCAGTAGCCCCCCCGTTGGATGCGCAATGCTCACTTCGGCAACCCACGTGCCGAGGTACATGTTGTGCTGCTCCTCCCTGTCCACCAGCTCCTGTACGTCAACGTGAGGCGTCCCATTACCCGTGGATGGCCTCGCGTGACTCGTGGCTGGCCTCGACGGCCCGCCACTCGTGGATGGCCGCGCTTGACTCGCCGTGGAAGCGCGTACGACATCGTCCGGCCGCCAGAGGTGGTCCAGGTTGCTCACCACGTTGCAATTCACCGCGCCTTTCGACAGCGAGTGCTTGACGCGACGAGGCCGGCGGCCCCAGCAACAGCCAAGCCAGAGCGGATACAACTTCTCCTCCTGGGTCGGATCGTAGCGCGCGTTGAAATGGTCCAAGACTTCACGCGCTGTCGCATCCGACGGCAGGCCACGGACGAAGACGGCGTACTTGGCCGGGGTGAGGTGCTCGTTTTGGTGGGCGTCAATGGCCCGTCGGGCGTGACGACGGAAGGCGAGATAGACGACCAGGAAGACGAACGAGTAGATGGCGTCGCTGGCCGTGACGATCCAGGCCACTTTGTGCGGGTCGGTCGTGAACGGCGTGGTGACGGTCGCGCCGGTGCAGTCGATGGCGCCGAGCGGCAAGCACGCGGCCGGATCGGACGCGGTCTCCGGGTTCACGCCCTGGTTTCCTAGCGACGCGTAGGCCAGTTGCAACGGGTCGACCATCTTGGCCGTCACGCCGTCGCCGAAGTAGTTGACGACGATCGCCGGGAGCGACACGATCCCCATGACGAAGAAGGCCCAGCCCAAGTACTTGAGCAGCAAGAAGTAGAGCTCCAGCCCGATGCCGAGCGCAGCGATGTCGTTCATGTTGGCGTCGAACACCGACTTGGAGCCGGCCGCGAGCCGATCCAGCTTGGCCGCCGCATCGGCGCGCTTGGCCATGGCCTTGAAGTCCTTACTGTTCAAAGACGCAACTCGCGCAGACTGAGGCGTCTCGTTCTCGACGGCAGGATCGACCGGAATCGCGTCGCCGATAGCAGGAAGTGGGGGCACTTGCTGGCCGTCGTGCGTGCTCCCTGAGCCTGGAGGCTGCGGTTCATCTCGAGCTGTTGGCGGGCGAGGTGTCGCCTGCTTCGAACCGGGGCTGGCGACGATCGTCTCGGCAGCAGTGGGGAGGGCTTCTAACTTGACCGGCAGATGCACCGTGTTATTCAGCAAGCGCTTCTCGTCGATCTCGATTGGCGGCGGCGTCTTGGGCCGCTCGATGGCGCCCGTCTCGGGGTCATCCGGCACGATGAGTGTGGGCAGGCCCTCCATGGCCTTTGAACCAGCCAAGACGACGCCCTATTCAAGCTGCTTCTCCGCTCCGTGCGTGTATTCTGGTCTGCATGGGGCCCCACGGGGCGTGGCAAATAACGGACGCGTCTCGACAGGCTGCACTTGAGTCACATGGCGAAGACGAGGAGCTACAGTTACCGCTTTCAGGCTCGAGGTTGTACCGGTAAGTGCTTTCTGGAAAGGAGAAGATGGCTCCTCGTCGCACAGACCCGGCTGCCACGCGCGACAAGAAGCCACGGGATCGAGTCAACTCCGGTCGCCTCGAAACGCCCAACGAGTCGGTCGACGAAAGCTCGACTGACTCTCTAGAAACGCCTCCCACTTGCGACTACGACTGCTCCCGTTTTCACCCTTCGCCGGCGTCGCCGGCGTTGGCGCTGGGAACTTGACTGCACAGACGAACTTTGAACCGACTCGCTTCATGGCCCGGCAGGCCAAGCACGGCGTGGACTTTGTACACGACCACCGCTGTTAAGCCAGGCCACGGGCGGCCAACGAGACCTTGACGAGTCGACGGGATGCTCTGGGCTCTGCTCTCCATGGCCGCATTGACGCTGTCGATGGTGGCCACCGCGCTGCTCATGTTGAAGCTGTACCGCGATTCGGACGGCCGCGCGTCCAGCGTGCAGAGACTTTTCGCCATGTTCTTCACGTACCAATGCATCGGCTCGGCCGCGAGACTGGTCTATTTCCTATGGCTTACGGTTCTTGTCGAGCGAACGGGAGATAGCGGAGACGATCTCGAGGGCCAGACGCTGGTGGGGACGGAACTCTACCGTCTTCGACCCAGCGAGCAACGCGCCTGGGTCACTGCGGCCATCATCGTCGGCGACACCGCGCACTTTGGGCTTGCAGTGTGGATCCCGTTGCTGGTTTACGAGCTGTCGAAACTCGTGGCTCGCTCCATGGATCGTGGCGACAAGCACGAGCGAGCCAAGTTCTGTCTGTACTCGTGGCTTGTTCACTGTGGCGTGGGGGTCTTTCTTGCGGCGGAGATCGTGCTCGCGATCGTTTTCTCGGGCTACTCGACCTACGCGTACACGCTGCTGCTTGGCGTCTACATGCTGCAGATCGTTGTCCTCGCGTACATGGTGACGACGGTAGTGCTGCTCAAGATTAAGGGCCGCAACTACGAGAGCGTCCACGGCCAGTTCGTGGCTTCGCCGCTTTACCAGCGGCTCAAGTGGATCATGCTGGTCTACGCGCTCTTCGTGTTCCAGTTCCACTTCTCGTCCTTGATCATATACGTCGCGCCCATCAAGACCAACCGGCTAGCAGGATACGCAGGCGCCAGCTTCGTGCTCTACTCGCTGCGCGGGTTCCTAGTCGCCGTGGCCACTGGTTGCAGCCAGCCGTGCGCTCTACGGTGCTTGGGTTGGTGTCTTGACGTACCGGACGACATCGAAGCGCGCTTCACGCAATGCTGGGACTGTACGTCGCTGCCTCGCGGCGACGACTTCCCCGACGTGAATCCAGTGTTCGTGTTCACGGACATCGAGTCTTCAAGCGCGCTTTGGGCGGTCGGCGACGGCCGCATCATGCAGCAGGCCACTCAGATCCACGACGACATTCTCCGAGGCCTGCTAGCTCCGTATCGAGGGTACGAGATCACGACGGCCGGCGATTCGTTCCAGCTCGCTTTTCATACGATCCAGGAGGCGACCGCGTACTGTCTTGAAGCTCAGCTCGAGTTACTCAACGCCAAGTGGCCAAAGCGTCTTCACGAGCTCGTCCCAGCGACTCGTAAAGTGCGTGTCGGTACGAGGACAGTGTTTCGAGGCCTGCGTGTGCGGATGGGGATCCATGACGCAGTCAGCGCCGAGGGATCGCTGATCCGAGACGTGCACGCCGTGACGGGGAAGCTCATGTACACTGGAGCGTCGGAAGTTATTGCGAAGGAGATCGGAGATTTGGGCGCGGGAGGGCAGATTTTGGTCACGAAGCGCGTGGCCGAGTGGCTCACCGAGAACTCGGCGCAAGTGGCGACCAAGTTCCTGCTTGAGCCTGTGTGTGAGTACTCGATCCCGAGGTTGAGCGCGATGCTGGAAGTTTCCCAAATTGCCCCGAAGCCGCTGGCTACAAGATGCGAGATCTTCAATAACTCTTGTCGGCATATCGTGCGGATGGACAGACAGGATTCGAGGCTGAGGATGGAGAGTCAAGCGTTCTACACACTCGCACAGACCCCGAGTGCCGGCTGAAAAAAATGGGCAACTTATTGGTATTGTTCCTAAATTGGGATAAATTATTGGACGGACATTGTTGTACTACATGTAAGTCTTTGGAACGGCGCGAGTTTCGGCGACGCAGCGTATTCTCGATCTTGTGGGCTGTCAACACGCATCGTGGCTTCCGATTCCGTGCTACAGACGTCGGGGAACACATCCGTGTCGGTATCCAACGCTTGGAAGACTCTCCGGCGCTTGGCGACTTGTTCCGGCAGCAACTGGTACAGTTCCAGGTGAGCGTTCACGTGTGGGATGGCAAGATCTCTGACGGGGTCGAGCACGAAAGGTTGGTGCGTGAACATCCACTCGTTGGCTTGCAGCCAGCGGGCAACTCGCTTCGTGACGAGGATCTGGCCACCTTGTCCTAGATTGCCGATCTCGTTGGCGATCTCCATCGCTGCCCCCGTGTACGTCATTTTCCCCGTCACGGCGTGCGTGCTGTGAACGAGCGAGCCGTCTTTCGCGTCCGCGTCGTGGATGCCCATGCGTACACGCAGGCCTCGGAAGATGACGCGTGTGGCCGCGCGGACTTTCTTGGTAGCAGGCACGAGGCCGTGCAGTTCCTTTGGCCAGGGAGCTGTGAGAAGCTGCATCTGCACATCCAGACAATACATGGCCGCCTCACGGACCGTGTGGAAGGCCAGCTGGAACGAGTCGCCTGCTGTAGTGATCTCGTAGCCTCGGTAGGGCGCCAGCGTCTTGCGGAGGATGTCGTCATGGATCTGCGTCGCGCGCTGCATGACCCTGCCGTCCCCGACAGCCCACAAGGCACTCGAGCTCTCGATGTCCGTCACGACAAAGACCGGGTTCGTCACTGGCGCCAGCTCGGCTCCGCTGACGGAGGACAGCGCGGGCGACGAGTTGTCCATGGCGATGATGAATTCGGACTCCACTTCGCGCGGAAGGATCCAGTGCGTCGCGTGCAGCACGCACGGCAAGCTGCACCCGGTGAAGAAGGCTAGCGCAAAGCCCGTCCCGTTGTAGACCACCTGACTGACGCCGATGTAGGCCAGCGCTGCGTTGCTACGGATAGTGTCGGCGGCGTACACGTAGAGGGACGTGACCTCGAACTGGAAGGCCAGGATAGCGTACACCAGCATGATCCTCTTGAGGCGTAAATACACGGGAGAAGCCTCGAAATGGCCGTCCACGGGCTCGATGTCTCGGCCTTTGCGGCGCAAGATGAAGAGCAGCGCCACCATGTACGCGATCGTGATGATCTGCATGATGTAGATGGCCAGCACCAGCCTGTACGTGTTGAGCGAGTAGCCGCCGTTGACGACCGCCATGACGATCTCAGCGGCCAGGAAGAGCACGACCAACGTGTGGCCGCCGAGCATGTAGAAGCTGATCCGGACCTTCTCCTTGGCGATGCCCCTGTCCATCGACTTGGCCGCGATCTTGGACAGCTCGTACGTGAGCGGCAAGACCCAGAAGGCGGCCGCGAAGTGCATGGCGTCGCAGAAGCAGAGCACGGCCGTGACTCCGGCCTTGGACGACGCGGCGATGTCGAGCGTGATGTAGATGCCGAGCTTATCCAGCTCCGCAGCAGTGAGCGGCGTCTCGTTGACGCTGTCCACGAATTCCGCCTTGGGCAGCGTCACGACCCACGCGTAGTAGACCAGTCGCCCCAGCGTGTAGAGCCACAGATACACGAAGAAGGTGAGGAAGAGACACCGCACGCTGGAGACGCGGAAATCCCAGTCGCGGTACAGCTTGTAGGCGATGAGCGCCGACGCCAAGCAGGACAGGCCCACGCTCGCCATGGCCACGGGCGTCCAGATCATGTCGAGGAATGAGGGGGACGCTGAGACGAGACCAACTTCAGAAATGCGACCCAAGCAGAAGACGTTTCTCTTCAGTAGTCGAGCTCCGAGAGCGTCTAGACTGAGTCTAGTAGACTCTAGAAGCTTGCCAGGTCGAGTGGAAGCCTGCGTTTGGTGCCGCGAGGGCTTCAACGCTTGCGATGTGATGGCGACATAGAGACCGAGGCATTGCGGCCGAGTGTCGCGCGTCGCAGTCCGATGATGGGTGGAGCATGGATACAAGGCCCAAAGCGGTGCCGAGTCGGCACCGCTTGGCACTGCCGACGCTCGGTCCGGTGCATGTAATACACGGCTCACTTTGACACGGTCGTATTGGCAAGCAAGCAGAGAACTCCTCAAGTGACGGCAATGTGTGCAATCGAGATGGCGGAGGTGGCAGTAGAAAAGTTCAAAACCTAGGGCCTGTACTGCAACTTCATCGTTTTGTATGCATTGGATCGACCGACGCGCTGCCAAGAGAGAGAGAGAGTGAAGTTCATTCAATGAAGTTCTCTTGGCAGCGTGGCGGTCGATCCAATATTACGGACAACACGACTTGATCTGATCACGACCTGGATGAAAGCCGTTCATCTCCCTCTCGCCGAAGTTGATCAGCGTACACGACGGGTAAATCACCAGAGCTTCCATTCATCAATTCGCTGCGGTTCGAGCTCCGCAGTACAGTCCACGACGCAGTGTGATCCCTACTAGATCAACCCATGGTGTGTCTGCATTCTCATAACTTTCAGGCAAGTGTTCAAGAAAGAAACGGGCGACTCGCCGAAATTATGTACAGTACATCATTGACAAACATGACTGCAGCCGACGAAGAAACATGGGATGAGTGGGAAGACGACACCACTGCGTTGCCCGCGCCGCCGGCCGCCACCTCCAACTTGAATGAACAGGAAGCCAAGATGCAGACGCATCCAGACATACCATATTCGCCCTCGGCCGACGTCGGAGAGTGGCACTGGAGCCTGGCGGAGCTGGAGCACGAAATGGCGGATCTGCCTCCGGCCGCCTACACGACACCCCTATCGGCCCCCGACGCCTCAATCAGCAGTGAAAACACACTAATATCGTTCCTCGACGGGATTCCCACAGCCCTGCGTGAGGGCAGCCGCCGGTTGCGCACGCTGCAGGCGCTAGCGCTCGTCGCGCGGCTACACGTCGCGTCGGCCCGCAGCAGCTTCGCGGATCTGTCTACCACCCCCCAGAGCACTGCTAACGAGGTAAATAGCATTACACAAGAGCTTCAGCAAGTGGCCGGGGAGTGGGGCGACAAGACGAGGCTGGAGACGGCTTTGACGCCGTCCGAACGCCAACATCTGGAGGAGATGACGGGGCTGCTGCACACCGCCCTGGAAGCGGAGAGCGTCGACTTGACGCTGTTCCAAGAGGTGCTGGAGCAGCTCTTTGAAGGCCTGCCAGGGCACCAGCTCGTGCTGTCCACGAACTGGCTGCAGGAGGCTGGAGAGGCGTCGGACGCGACGACGGGGAGCTACTTGGATCACGTTCTGGCCATCACCAGTGACGAGCCGGCCAACGTCGGCCGCATTCCGACGCTGTCGGAGGCTGAGATCTTCCAAGATGCCAAGGATATTGGACGGGATGAGCTGCTGATCAATGGCGAACGCGTGGAAGGCACAAGAGGGTATGACGCCGTGGTGGACGCGCTGCAGCGCGAGCTGGAGCACGTACTGGCCCATGAGGCTGGCAAGACGCCTGAGCAGACTCCCATGGCAGTCAGCAATGCGCTGCAGTCGGTGGCCATGGCGGTGCTGCATGCGAGCAACCGCACGGAGTCCGGCGGCAGCTCGTACGAGCTCCTGGGCAAGTTCCTGAGTAACCACGAGATGGATCGCGTGCTGCTTCGTCCAGCTTCCGCCCGAGCGCCGCCGCTGGAAGTGCACATGGACGTTGGTCCGTACTTGGAGGCGGTTCCTGGATCAAAGGAGACTACGTGGGCCTTTGGCCTACGTGTCAAGCTCGTGGCCGTGACGTGGTACCTCCTGTGCGACGCCGAAGACCCGACGAACGAGCTGTACGGGATGGAGACGACGTTTTGCAACCGCCTTGCCTTCCCAGTGGGTCTGACTCCTTTCCACCCGCTCGACAGCATGCGTAAAGACCGCGGTGAAGCTCTTGTGCGCTTGGTGGCGCCAGACCGACGACAAGATCAGTAAGGACTTGCGATGGCAAACTCATTCATTCACTTACTAACTCGATTCCGAAGTCAAAACTCGCGAGGGGAAAGCTATCAACATGTCGTTCAATTCACAAGCGCCGCCCCGCTGCCTCTATGGTGCGCCAGTCGTCTTACAGGATGCACACGCCGTCCCCGTTGGGGGTGATCATGACGATGCTCGAGTAACGCGTGCCCAGTGGGTCGTTGTACACGCTGTCTTCGGAGCTGCGAGCTCCCACCGCCGCAGTGGCCGACATCCGGGCGCCATTGGGGCCGGCCGCTTCCGTCTCGTGCTTCTGCTTCTTGACGTACACCACAATGGCGACGACAGCCGCACAGCCCAGAGCACCAACCACACCCAACATGGCCGACGTGGTGCCATCGGAGCTGCCCGAGATGTCCTGGGCGCGCTTGGCCCGGGCCTCCTGGCTCTGCAAACTGCTGCTGCCGGACGCTGAGGTTGACGACGCCGATGGCTTCGCCGTAGTCGCAGTCGCTGCCGGCGCAGCCGTCGGTGCTGCGGTCGTCGCGGTGGGTTCCGGACGCAGCGTCGTCTTCTTGGGCTCGGGAGTCGACACATCGCCCGCCTCCGGTCCGTCCATCGAGGCCGACATGGACGCCGAACCAGCAACTGAAGCCGACGACGAGTCCCTCGTCGGGAACACAATCTCTTCCGAGCTGGAGCCAGAGCTGCTGTCGGCAGCAGCCGAAGCGCTCGCGCTCTCCCTCTTGGCGGCTTTCTTGGTCGAAGAAGGCTTGTTGGTCACGTCCCCCACCTCCGCAGAGGAAGACGACGAAGACGACGAATTGCGAGTAAACACAGAGTCGTCACTGGTGGACTCGTCGCCAGCAGACGTGCTCTTCTTGGTCGTCGTACTCGACTTGCTGGAGCCCGAGTCGGTCTCACCGGCGCTGGTCTCCATCGTCTTGGAAGCAGAAGAGTCGGTGGCCGTCAGGGACGCCAGGTTCGACATGACCGACTGGGCACTCTCCTCTATTTTCTGAGCCGAAGACCGCGTCGTGCCAGTCTTCGTAGCGGGCGCCGTCGTGGTCGGAAGTCCCGCCTTGACGAAAGTCGTGGTTCCTACCGTCTCAGTGACCGTGTCGGAGGCCGAGGAAGCAGCGTTCGTAGTCGTGTCTGCAGTGGAAGACGCCGCAGAAGCAGCAACGTCTGAGACCGTCTTGGTCGCCGTACTAGCAACCGTGTTCACGACCGGAGCCACCGTGTTCGCAAGGGTGGCAGCAGTGTCGGTGACCGCGTTCACCGTCGAGGTCACAACCGGAGCCACAGTCTCCACAACCGTAGATGCGCTGTTGGCGACCGTGCTCACCGTCGAACTCGCCGTGTCAGCGACAACCGAAGCAGCCGTGGCGGCCACCGTGTCCAAAACGTTGGTGGTGCCGCTCACCGTCGAGCCCATAGCAGACGTGTCGGTAACACCATGCACGATGGAGCTGGCCGTGTCACTGACCGCCGAGCCGACGGTCTGCGTGACTCCGTCGACCGTCGAGCCCGCTGTCGTCTTAACTTCATCCAGCGTCGAGCCGACCGTCTTCGTCGCATCGCCCAAAGTCGAGCTGACCGTGTCGGCCACTCCGTTCACTGTGGAGCCCACCGTCTGCGTGACTCCGTCCAGAGTCGAGCCCGCCGTCTGAGCGACCTCGCCCACCGCGGAAGTGGCCGTCGTGGCGACGTTGCTCACCGTGGAGCCGACCGTCGTCGTCGCACCCTGAACCGTCGACGTCGTCGAGTCCGCCACCGTCTCCACGGCCGAACCCGTCGAGCTGACGGCGTCCTGCACCGTCGACGCGGCCGAGTTTGTGACCTGATCCACGACGTCCGTGCCCGAGTTCACCCTGCCAGCCACCGAGCTGGACAGCAATGAGCCGAGACCGAACGTGGTGGTGGGAACCGTCGTGGCCGGGCTCTCCTGCTGCTGCACCGATGCGAATTTCACGGCGCCGTCGACATTGCCGCTGCCGCTGGTGCTGCTCTCGTGGGCGTGCACGGCCGCCATGACGAGGCAGGCCGCTGTGATCACGCGAACCAATCCAGTGCGCATAAGTGAGACCTGTTGTCCTAGTCCTGAAGTTCTGATGAGGAGTGCAGTGCAATGCTGAGGGACCCGAGCGCTGGATCCTCAACAAGAACCCGCAGTGAGAGAAAGGAAGCGCTAGGGGCGTGAGGTACTTGCGGTTGCGAGGCCGAAGTGGAAATGCAGAGTACTGAAGGGCAGTGCGTCTCCGATCGTTCTGACTCTGTCGTCACGACAGAGTCAGAGCGATCCCTAACCCAGTGTCGGGCAAAACTGCATTAAGCGCATATTGGAGCTATGCAAAGCGCGTGTTTTGCAAGGAAAATCGAGATTCTACAAGAACTGAGCGCAGAAATTACACTTGCGTTTTGTATAAGTATGCGTGTTTTGAAATATTTACGTGGTTTACGCATGCTAGTCGTGTTACTGGTCCCACCTCGTCGTCCATCGTGGGTGTGTGGGTGCCGCGCACGCTGCCATGTCCTCGGACGTCTTGCTTGGGCCAGCGCGGCACAATGCGCTGTCGATTGCTTGGTCGGCATTGCAGACCGCTCAAAACATGTACCGGCGCCACTTCACCGCGAAGATCGGGCGCTACGACCGAATTCGCGTTTATTAATAATCCAGTGCCTCGCACTCCGGCTGGCTTTGCAGAAGGCACTTGACCGGTCGCGGAGACCGTGTTTCGGATCGTCTCGATGTCAAAGAGAGAGAGAGCCACCAGATGGCCATATGTGTATGGACAGAAATTGTTTTACCAAAATGAGGGTACGCAGCCCAATTTTTGTCAATATTTCCGTATAATTGGTATCCACACAAGAGATGGCTCGCGGCGCGGCTCCTCCTGGCGACGACAGCTCGTCCTCGGGCTTCTCCAGCGACGAGGACATGAGTGACATGTCGGGTCTTCCATCCAGCTCTCTTTCCGCCTCCAGCGTCCGCGTGGAAGTGCTGCAGGAGGTTCAAGCAACGTCTTCTGAGAGCGCCCCAAGCTCCGCTACAACGGCTCCCAGCGTGGCCCCATGCTGCCAAGAAGCGTCAGATCTGATTCTACACGCATTGAATCCCGTGGACGTGCAGTACGAGCAGTTCACGGCCGCTATTGGCCACGTAACGTGGCATTGGCCCACGTCGGAGACGCTGCAGGACCCTTTGGAGCTTGCAAACGCTGTTAAAGCCACTCATTCCTTGCGTGCAGAGCTGTACAAAACCTTCCAGAAGAGTTTCCCCCTCACGGAGGACATGTATGCCCAGTGGGTGTCGGACTGCGCCGCTAGAGGAGACCGTGAAGACCACTTGAAGTCCCTTTTGGAGCTTTCTCGAGCTGATTACTGGTCCGTTCCGCTGACGCTGCAGTATCTAAGACTCGTGAAGGAGAGTGGCGAGGATGAAGAGCTGGAGAGGGCCATGCAGCAGGCTCAGACGACGCTGGGAGCCCACTTTGCTAGGGGCCATGAGGTCTGGGCGCTCTGTCGGGAGCTCACGACGGAAACGTTTGACGAGAGAGACGAGAAGGACGAGCTGCAGAAGGAGAAGGCAGTCCGAGCGCTGTATTGCAAGCAGCTGCAGCTGCCGCTGGACCAGAACGACCTCGTCCTGTCCGAGTTCCGGGCTTGGGACGCCTACAACACGCTGGATGCAGAGGCGGCGGGGTCCGACTTGGAGGAGGCGGCCGAGCGACAGAGCAAGCTGTTTGCACCGCTGATGAAGAAGCTGCGCGGGTTTGAGGCCAGGATCAGCGCCGCTCCTGGCGCGGAGGAGGCCGCGGCGCCCGAACAAGCCTGGCTGCAGTACCTGAACTTCGTCAAGCACCGCGTTGCTCCGTTGCTTGGTGGCGACAACGGTGGAGCTGGGCAACTTGTCATCTGCTTGTACGAGCGCGCCGTGTCCGTCCTGTGTCTGAGCCCCACGCTCTGGGCAAGTTACCTGGCGTTCTTGGAGCCGGACGAGGGCGAGGCCGAGAACGGAGGCCACGACAAGCTCGCAGTCGCCCAGCGAGCAGTGCGGAACGTGCCGTTCGACTCGTCGGCCTGGGCCGAGCTGCTGGTTGAGATGGAGCGGAGTGGGGAGGCCTGGCAGGAGATTGCCCGGCTTGTACGGACGAAGCTCTTGGCTCGGTCCAGGCCGCCGATGGACCAGTCGCACTTGCTGCACGTGCTGCTGACGTGGTGCGACTCGGTACGGCGCCACGCCTCGACGCACATTGGGGACGAGAGCCTCGAAGAGACGGTGCAGCGAGTGGAGTCATTGGTTGGTGGCGTTTTCGCCGAGTGCGAGCAGTACTTGAGCACGGTCTTTCCGGGTTTCCAGGAAGGGAAGATGCGGCTGACCGAGTACCAAGCCAAGTGTTACTGGGCGCTGATGCCCCCGGAAGGGCCGCCCAGACGGACTCCTGCGACGGCGCTCAAGGTCTCCAAGGTGGACGAGCTGTGGCAGAAGACGCTGCTGGCTGGGCCGCTTGGAGCCCACGCGGCTGCGTGGCTGGCCTACCTGGAAGCGATCCGACGCATGAGCGCGTTCTCGGTGAGGAGCATTCGCGACATGGTGTTTCACAAGGCTATGCAGCACGTCAAGGACGCGCCGCTGGCTCTGGCGGAGGCGTGGCTCGTGTTCGAGCGAGAAAATGGCGACTTGGTGAATTATCTTCATGCCCGACAGTACCACGCCAAGCACCAGCCAAGTGCGCGGGCTTCGGCGGCTGTAACGAGCTCAGCAGACGCTGAAGGGAGCAGGAAGGCCAAGAGCGCCAAGAAGCGCCGGGCTGACACTCCCAGCGGAGGAAACAAGCACGCCAAGACGCCTGCAGCAAAGCGGGCGAAGCCAAGTGGGAGGCAAGCCCCAGGTGATGGCGCTAGGCCTATGGACGTCGACAAGCCCAGGCCCAAGCCTGCGGAGAAGAAGAAGGCCCACGAGAGTCTGACGAATGAGCACACGCTCTTCCTGTGCAACGTGTCGAAGGATGCGAGTAAAGAAGCCATCGAGGCGTTGTTCGACGATATCCCGACGTTGAAGGACGTCCGGCTCGTCGTCAAGGCCCGGGGGGAGCGAGTCAAGTCGCGCGGCATGGCGTACGTGCAGTTCTCGGACGAAGCGGGCGTCGAGACAGGGCTCAAGAAGGATGGCGTTCTCCTGGATGGACATCCTCTGCGTGTGGAGCGCTCCAAGCCGCCGACGTCCGCTGCTGCTGGCCGTGAAAGCTTCTGGAAGACCGACCCAGTGACGCTGTTTGTAGGGGGCCTGAACCGCGAAGGCTCCAAGGAGCAAGTGACCGAGGAGCAGCTTGAGGTGGCTCTKGAACAGGCGATGCAAGAGTCGGGTGGCCTTGTGGCGGTCACSCGCGTGGCCATCTTGAAAGACCGACACGGGAAGCTCAAGAACTACGGCCTCGTGGAAGTGGCCGAGCCCGCGCAGGTCGMGTTCGGKCTGGCCAATGTKGCGGCGTTGCAAGGCAARCTAGGCGAGCAGGTGACGCTSAAGGCTTCGCGCTTTTCAATCGCGCACATCCTSGAGCAACAGCAGCAGCAGCACAAGCAGAAACAGCAGCGGAAAGCAGCAGACCAAGGAGCCAACGCGCGGCCGTCAACGCGGCTCGCGGTTGGCTCAACCACGAGCTTGATGCCACGCGCACTCCGTCGGAAGCTGGCGGCGCAGACGGAGGCGGCCACGAACGAGACGAGGACGCCCAAGAGCAACGACGACTTCCGCAAGATGCTGTTCAACAAGTAGAGACCGAGGGGGCCCTGTAATCCGACATGCAAACTACCACTCACTGCCGCGTCGTATACACTTCAGCGCACGGCACGAACTTGTCGAGCACGTGTCGGCGGGATGACTCGATTATCTCGACTGCACGGGTCTGGGCGAGCAGATGGAGCTGTAGATGCTGAGCTCTTTGCAGTAGGCGTCCGAGTCGGCGCACGCGGTGTTGCCGGCGTAGAAGACGCCGCCGCACTGGCCGAACATCGGGACGCCGTCCACGACGGGCGGCGCAACTGGAGGAAGCGTCTCCGGCGGGAAGGTGGCCGCGTTGTCGCTACCGACGGCCGACGCCTCCGGAAAGTCGTCGGCGACGTCGGAACTCGAGAAGGCGCCGTCGTCCGGCAAGTTGTCGGCGAGATTCACTGCTGCCACCGTCACTGCCACCGCCACGGCGAGGATGAAGAGCTTCTTGAGCTTCCGCGGCATCTTGGAGCTTGCAAAACGGAAAATGGACCGGTAGGAAACGGGCTGCGACGACGGAGTCGGCACCTTGGACACTCTCAATAACATTAGGAATAGTTACTCTTGATATGACTAGCTAGAGGACTCAGAGCTCGAGTCGGATGACCTTCTCCGTGGGCCTGGATTCCGGGAAGCACACGGAGATGAAGTCGCTGATCTTCTTGCACAAAGTGTGCGGCACACACTGCGTCTCGCCGAGGTAGTAGAGGCCGCCGCATTGGGCCCACGCCTTCACGCCGGGAGTCTCGCCAGCTGCCGGCGCGCTGGCGTCCTCCACACTGCTCTGCGTCTCGATGACGCTGTCGGATTTGTCGGAGGCTGCCGGTCCGGAGCTGTCGGCCGTCGGAGGTTCAGGGACGGCGACGGACTTGTCGCTTCCATTTCGGAGGTTCGAGGCTTGAACCACGTCCACCATCAGCAGCAGCGCCAAGAAAGTCAGGAACAGCACGACGAAACGGAGCGATGCCATTCTGCCGGTGGATATCTTTGTATCAGAGACCGACGCCGTGTGCCGAAGACTGGGAATCGGCGAGTGACGTACAGCTAGCCCGCTTGATTTGCACTGCCAGACTTGATGGCTGCTTTCCTCTTCATTGTCATACATTTACTGCGCGGAGAGACCTCTGAGATATGGCAGTGTACCAAAAGCCCCAATTATGGGTACCGGGTACCCAGCTCTGCGATGTGCGATTGCGATATGTGGACAGGACCTTGACCATGTCGGCTGGATGTTCCTCGTGTTCCTCGTGTTGCCACACCTACGCGGCTGCAGACTAACCAGCGTCTGAAGCAGTTGGCTGATGTTTTGTGGATTCGGATTCAGAACTCGATCAACCAACTGGTTCTAGCTCATGACGGCGAACTGGAACGGAGGAGAAATGGATACAGCGTGTCCTACGACTCGCCGACACAAAGAGCGAGGCACGATTGGCATCGTGGTAAGGACAGCGAGCAAGTTGCTGTGGCCCACAACGGAGCAGTGCGCCCTTCCAGGCTGAGCCTGGCTCGAACGTGACCATAGAGTCCTCGCAGCGTCGTCGTCGAGTTGGGCAAACTCGCTGCTTTCTTCTGTTGCTCGATGGCAAGCATCAACATCGAGCCCTTCCCTTGCGTGCACTCACTATCCAAAAGCGCGACTCCGAAAAATTGCCCCCCCCCTCATGCCATGAGGGGGGGCAATGTTACACACAAGCAGCATGCTTGTGTGTACAGTATTTGCTTCACAATGCTCGGCCTCGTACTACCGCCTTTTGACGCACTTGAACAGCGTGCAGACCAGGTAGCCGCCGCACTTAGCACTCGCGTACTGCTTGCACCAACACATCTCGCTGGAACTCTGTGCTTCGCAATGATAACCGGAGACGCAGTTCAGCTTGGTGTCGTCTCCTTCCGGGACCCAGTAGCGAGAGTAGTCGAAGCCGGCGCCGCCACACGCCTGCGGTTTGATAGCCGGACTCCACGATACCGGCATCTTCGACGGTCGCTGGAAGAGGGCCGGCGTTTACACGACAAAGTCGAATTCTGTCACCCCCGCAAAGAGCACAAAGTTAAGGTTGACCATGTTGGTTATCCAAGAAGTTTTATGGAGTGCTTTGAATGGGGATCAAGGCGGAAGCTGTTCATTTATTGCGAGCTCATGCGAGGATACACGACGCGAGCTCATGCGAGGATACACGTCGCGGTGCTGGGTGCTGGTGGGATGCTGGTGGACCGCAGCTTATAGATATGCTTTACCACTCGGCAGCTTGGATTTAGGCGTCGGTGGGGATACACTGCGAGTACCAGGCGTTGTATGACGTGCACACAGCACCGACGGCGCAGTTTGTAAGTCCATGGTAGTCGAGACCACCGCACTGCGCCCAGAGGTTGGCGGTATCATCCGAGCCCTTCACGAGCTGGCACTGGAAATACAACGGATTAAC
>KV733848.1:0-15496 GCA_000500225.2 Phytophthora pinifolia
AGAGACGGTTCCGGGGAATATTGACGAATGCCGAGCCGTGCAAGTGAAAATGGACAACTGGAGTGGAACGGAGTAGTATCAGTTCAATAATAAAGCATGACTGGCTGTTGCATTCTGTCCGTTGCGGTAGTCAGTGATTGATCACAATTAGGGTCGCAGCCCTATTGTGACCAATTAGCTATCAGTCCTCATTTTGATTGGCCCAAAAAGCCGGGGCGGGGGTCCCCGGCAACATAAATAAACAGAGTTTAATTTGCTTCCTTCCAGCAAGACAGTAATCGGTATTTAGGCTCATTATAATAGCTTAAAATGAAGTCAATTTGCTTTCCTCGCTCTATTGCAATTGCCATGTCTTGGTTTGAAGACAGACCAGGCAAATATGCGTGACAATTTTGCCCTTGTACACCGCTAGCGTTCCCAGTCGATGAATCACGGTCCAGACCGAGCCAGCCGACTATTATCACTGGATTGTTGGCTAATAATATTAATACTTGCTAGTCAGTTGACTTTGAAAATAGTATAATAATGGATGTTAGTATCATTATTAGTAATGCTATTACTGATAACGCTAATAGTCACTGGACTACTACCAAACCCTGATTCGCGACGCGTATGTATCCGGCCTAAAGCTCAACTTTTGACTGAACTTCGACCCAACATGTCGCCCGCCGCCGAGCGCAAGAAACACTACGAGCTCGTGGTGCAGGACGACTTCCTGGTGGTGCTGCACCCGGCGCATCCACTGAGTCTGCAGATCCCGCGCTCGTCGGCCACGGACGCGTCGCTGGGTCTGAGTGTGGAACACGTGGAGGACTTCCAGCACGTGCACGGCCGACGCATGGCCTTCGACGCCATCTACGGCGTCTTCTGGCTGCTGCGCGGGCCGTACCTGGCCGTGGTCACGCAGTCTAAGCTGGCGGCCAGGGGTGTGGGCGACGCTGAGATCCGCGCGGTGCAGCGCCTCGAACTGCTGCTCATCCCCACGCAGAACCTGCCCACGCTCACGCCGCAGCAGGAGCAGGACGAGCAGACGTACATCGATATGATCACGGACAATATCCAGGCCCAGAAGCTGCACTTCGCCAAGGACTTCGACCTCACGCATACGCTACAGCGTACGCTGCGCTGAACTCTAAGGCGTGATTGATACAGTGGAGCTAACTGGTTTTGCTTGGCGTTTGTTGATGTTGCAGGCATTGCGGCGTTCGACGGCAAGATCGGCAGCATTGCTGAGCGCGCGGACGAGCGCTTCTTCTGGAACAAGTCGCTGTGCTCGGCGTTCATCGGTAAGGAGCTTTAGCACGACTAGTTTGTGTCGAGGTTGTCTGACCGGTTTATTGCCTTTGGTGCAGAGCAAAAGTTCTTCGAGTGGGTGACGCCCATGGTGCAGGCGCATGTGGAGGTGACGGAGCAGCTCAAAGTCAAGGACAAGTCCTTCCGCATCCTGTACATCTCGCGGAGGAGCTGCAAGCGGCAGGGAATGCGCTTCACGATGCGCGGAATCGACGACGACGGCAACGTGGCCAACTTCGTCGAGACGGAGCAGATTTGCCTGTTCGAAGACGGCAGACAGACGTCTTTCGTGCAGATCCGCGGCTCCATCCCCGTGTTCTGGAGCTCGCCGGTCACCATGAAGTACGCGCCCGAGGTCTACCACGCTGGCGACGCCGAGCGGGACGTGGCCGCCTTTCAGAAGCACGCGTACGAGCTCATGTCGCTCTACGGCCGTGTGCTGTTCGTGAATCTCATCGACAAGAAGAAGGAACAGCTCAAGCTGGGCGAGGCGATGGCCAAGACCGTGACGGACGCCGCGACCAAGGACTCGCACATTCTCGCGGCCGTGCGCCTCGTCTGGTTCGATTTCCACCGCGAGTGCCGCAACATGAAGTGGGGCAACCTCGAGAAGTTGATCAAGCAGGTCGACGACGACTTCCTGGACCACGGGTAAGTGCAGGCCATGGGATCACGCTGCTGGCGACGCCTTCTAACCTAGTGTGGTGACCACGCTGTAGGTACTTCTGCAAGGCTGCGGACGGCTCTGTCGTGACCAAGCAGTCGGGCGTCGTGCGCACCAACTGCATGGACAACCTGGATCGCACCAACGTCGTGCAGGTGAGCCGCCTTGCCGAGTCGGAAGTTGCACACACGTGCTAACTCACTTTTGTCTCGCCAGTCGCTCTTTGGCCGGCGCAGCTTGATGCTTCAGTTGAACGAGACCGAGGCGCTGCAAGGAAACGTGCTCAACTCGCCGTTCGAGGACTTCGAGCGCGTGTTCAAGCGCGTGTGGGGCAACAACGCCGACGCCATCAGCCTCTTTTACGCCGGCACCGGCGCGCTGAAGACGGACTTCACGCGCACGGGCAAGCGCACCAAGAAGGGCGCGCTCATGGACGGCTACAACTCGTGCATGCGCTACATCATGAACAACTTCATGGACGGGTACCGCCAGGACGTGCTGGACCTGCTGCTGGGGCGCTTCGCAGTCTCGCGCAGCAAGCCGTCACCGTTCCAGACGCAGGGCGAGAGCCTCGAGTCGGTGCTGGCCAAGCTCATGGGACTCGTGGTCGCCTTCTTCCTCGTCGAGACGTTCCGCAGCGGCGGCCAGAGCTACATGTTCGAGCGGCTGTTCCGCTCGGTGCTGCTGACGCTGCTCATCGTAGCGGGCCTCTTCAGCGTGCTGGTCAAGAAGGGCAACTCGCTGGGCAAGAAGCTGGTGCGGCTGCCGAGCCTGCGCCCGCAGGACGGCTGCATGACTACGTGGAGGCGCTAGGCTCGCGATCGCAGCAGCCTTGGTGCCCTGCGAAAATAGATACGCTTATCCATATCCGATTGCTTATGCTGGTACAGGTTTCCCGCCTAATCCTCCCGGGTGGGACCAATAGAGACTGCGAGGGAAAGAGAGGCTCACAGGAATGTGAGGGGGCAAAATGCACTGAGATATTCAAATCTAGGCGCACTTGCACTTTCGTCCCAAACATACTTTCCCTCAGATTTTCACTTAACTCAGTGCATCGTGAGATCCATGCAGAATCCTGCTCGTACGATTTGCACTAACAGAGGGAGGTATACCATTTGTGACAGGGGAGGATTAGGCGGGGATACCGTATACATCTGTGTTCTGTAATCTTAATGGTCTGCTAAGTAATGCATCCAAACGTCTCGATTGCTCCGATTCGCTCGACTAATTCCGCTTGGGTATGACGGTCTCACCCCGTGGAGCGATTGTTGGGTAAGAAATTGCCCCTGTCACTTACTCCCGCTGCGATGCCCGGCGGCATTCACGAGCTGCTGGGCGGGCCCCGGCGTTCACGAGCTTTTTCTGCTGGGCTTCGTGCTCGCTTTGGCATCACGACAACTCGTCCGCGTCACCGGCAGCCGCTGCCGCGGTTGAAGTTGCGTCTGTCAAATGCAGTCTTCAATAGGGTCCGTCACCTCGAAACGCAATACCATGTGTAGCGCACCCATACTTTGACCAAGTCAATCGCCTGCAAAATGCAAAGAAACACGCCGCTTCACAGAGCAAGATTTCGGCACACTGGTGCCCAGTATCGACACCAAAGACACAACAAATTCACGTTGGGCTTGCGAAATCCGAGCTGCCGCTCATCACTTGCCTTTTCACTCGACGTCGCACAAGCCGACGCCACAGCTACCAACGCCAACACCCACCACAAGCTTCCGACCACAATGATCGCACGCACCTCGCTCCGACTACCCAAGGCTGGCGCGCGCTGCATCAGCTCGTCTGCGCCGGCGCGTGTACTGCAGCAGACGCCCGCCACGTCGGGCGGCAACGCGTCCACCAAGACGAGCGTCCCGACGGTGTCGCAGGGCGAGAAGGCCTGGTGCGATATTTACGGAGTGGACTACGAGAAGCAAATCCAGGAGGCGCTGCACGAGTCACCCGTCGTGCCCAAGGGCGATAACAAGAAGGTCAAGTTCCCCACAGCCGCGCCGCACGCCAAGGCCGACATCTGGAACGTCGTGTTCGGCCAGAAGAAGTCTGCATAAGCGCTCGCTGCGCATGAGTGACCCGAGTTGACTTCGTCTTGGCACTGCGTGCATCGTCCGCCGTATCTATATTATCCACCATAAGCTATCGTAGTAGTAGTAAAACCAGCACGCGAGGGCGTGAGCTCCGCAAGCAGCGCAGCTCGCCCCTCCATCGTATCAATATACCATGCTCCTACTGCCTCACTCCTCTTCCTCGTCCTCCTTCAGAGTAAAGTCGTACATCTTCCACAGACGCTTGAAGCGCTGCGTGAGCTTCTCTTCCTGTGGCTTGGGCACCACGCAGAACTTCCAGTTGGCACACCGCGGCATCTCCAGCACGTGCGATGCCGCGTGCCGCCCGAACTGCACGTAATGCTTGCCCTCGACGTGGTGCAGCAGCTGCGTCGAGCCGCCCTCGCCGTCGGGCACCTCCGCGTACAGGAACGACTTGCCCTCGGTCTGCGTGCGGAGCAGTTCCAGCGGCCCCGTCGACGGCGCGGCCGGATCGGCGCCGTCTGCACCACACACCAACTCCTCGAACTTGACGTTGTACTTGGCTCCTTCGGTCTCAAAGATGCGCCTAGCGGCGGCCGCCTTGGCCTTGGGCACGCCCACGACCTGCAGGTGGCAGTGTGTGGCGCCCAGCGTGGCGACGTTGCGGTCGATCACCAGCAGTTCCTTTTCCTGCGACGCGAAGTAGCGCCGCAGCGCCGCCTTGAAGCGCTCCATCTCGCGCCACGTCTCCTCGCTGAGCGCCAGCGTGGACGCCTCGTGCGCAATGGGCACGATGAGGAGGTGGTCTTCGCAGATGGCGCCCTTGGGCATGGCCAGGTAGGCCTCCTGGCCGATGCTCACGATCAGGTGGCGCTCCAGCGTCGGCGTCGACAAGCAGAACCAGCACTCGGAGCGGTCCGCCACTACGGACCGGTTGTTCCTCCGCTGCTGTTGGCTGTGTTCGCCCGGGACAAGGCCACCCTTGCGCTGGCCCTTGGCCGCCAGCCTCTGGTCGTAGAAGAACTGCGCGCCACCTTGGTCATTCGAACTGAGCTGCTCGATCTGCTCAGCGGAGAGGCCTCCGGTCGCCGCAGGGTTCACCTTCCTTCGCTTGGCGTCAGGCTCTCCGCTTCGTGAGGTCGCTTCGTCCAGCATCGCGTGCAAATACGGATTCTGCGTGGTGCCCGCGGGGATGTCGACATGCTGGCGCTCGTCTGCGCTTTGCTGGACGAACGGCACCACCTGCAGCGCGTGTAGATACTTGCGCGTCTTGTCCTTGACCTTGTTCACGCCGCTGAGTCCAATGAGTCGAGTGAGCTGCTTGCGCCCCGTTCCAGTCACCTCGCTCACATACGGCAGTCGCTGGTAGAACACGTCGCCGCGCGTGCCGTCGCCCCCGCGACTCGTAATGTGATACTTGGGGTGCACTTGCTGCACGATGTAACGAACAGCAGCACTCCCGCGCACCGCCTGCAAGCCCTGCGGGAGTTGCTGCTCCGGCAGCAGCAGTTGGAAGCTCGTCGGGTATTCGGCCGTGAGCAAGAAGTCGACATCTCCCTGGTCTCCGCTGGCGAGAAGCTGCTGCACCAGCGCATCGGCCGACGCCTTGGAATACGTCAGCAGCGATCCCTTCTCGTCTGCCAAGCTGTGGGTCTCCGTGCCTGACATATACGCCACCTTGAGCCCTGCAATCGTCGCAACTCCTGCCCCAGCAAGGCAGTAGAAATCCTCGCCGACCTCCACAGGCTTCGTCGTCTGCTCCGCGGCGCTTAGCTTGTCGAAGATCTTCGTCTGCTGCGCGTCCTCCTGCCACGAACGCGCCGCCTCGTGCGCCGGCAGGAAGTAGGTGGGCAGCGGCACGTGCTTGTCGCCTCCAGCCGCGTACTCTACGGGCAGCGGGAAGCAGCGACCCACGCACACGAGCGCCTCGAACGGCTTGACTTTAGCTGCCGCATTCAATTTGCGCGCGCGCTCGAACAGCAGCTCCCACTGGCCCTGCACGGCGCCGCACAGCAACACCTTGGGCATCTTGGTTGGCAATGGGCATGTGCCCGAAGAGATCAAATACCTTATAACATGGAAATTACCAGCCAATGAACACCAACCTGAGTTTCAGGTTCTCTTTCCTTTTGTATGTGTCTTATGATCAACGTACAGTTCATATCAATATACTTCTCATGTCCTCTTCAAGATGCGTTCATTTCAAGTCGCATGGCGTTGGCGCAGCACTGGAGCGACTCGCGCGAGGAGCCGCTGGGGGACACTTTGTCGGCTCTGTTGGCCGCCAGCGCCTGTGGGGATGAGAATCGAGTGGCTAAGTTGCTGAGCCAAGGCGCTGTGAGCGAGATTCTGCAGGTCAACCGCTTCTTCGGGGAGACGCCGTGTGAGATGGCCCTTGAGCACGGCCACCTGGGTGTCGCGGAGCTGCTGCTGACCGCCGTGCTGGATCATCCTCAATGGGCTGAGCAGGTCTCTGAGCTCTTCTGGCGGCGGCTGCTGGCCGCGGCGCTGCGCAGTCACGAGCTGTCCGTCTTGGGCTTCGTGCTGGGCTTCGAGCCCGACCTGAACTCGGACGTGCGGCACAGCGAGAAGCCGCTGTTTGACGCCGCGCGGGCCAATGAGCCTGAGATGCTCAAGGTTTTACTGGCCCATGGTGCTGATGCATCTGCAAGAGACCCGGTGGGCAGCTCCTTGCTGCATATTGCAGCCAAGTACGGCGCCATGGAGGTCCTGCACGTGCTCAAGAGTTCCAGTATCCGCGAAGAGGTGAACGCCGTCGACACGCTAGGAAATACGGCGCTTCACTATGCAGCGGACTGCGCGCGGCTGGAAGTGGCGCGCCTGCTGCTCGAGATGGGCGCGGACGTGAATCTGAGCAACAGGAGAGTGAGCACGCCGCTGCACATGGCGGTGGGCAAGGCGAGGCTCGAGATAGCCAGACTGCTCTTGGAAGAAGGCCAGGCGGACGTCAACGCTAGCGACTACCAGAACAACACGGCGCTGCTGTTGCTGGCGGCCATGACGAACTCGGATTTTGACGATTACATCGACGACAGCGAGCTGGAAGTGGTGGAGTCGGTGCAGCTGCAGATGGCCAAGCTGCTGCTGGAGCACGGGGCCCACGTGAACGCTGTCAACACGGCCTCCGCCACACCACTGCACCATGCAATGCGTCGCTATGACATCGAACTCATGGACGTTTTGCTTGCCAACGGCGCGGACGTGAACCAGCGCAACCGCTTCGGCGATACGCCGCTGCATCAGGCAGCTCGCCTGGCGCTCTTTCCGATCATGTGGAGCAAGTTGCTGGAGTATGGAGCCGATCTGACTGCTCTAGATAGAGGCGGCCAGACGCCCATGGAGCTCATCCCGAACAACACGCTGCGAGCTTCTGTCGCCGAAGTTGTGGCCAGCTTGGAGTGACGCTGCAATTTGCAACTGCATTTCAAAGATTGTTTCCCACGCAAAAGTGTCTAACCTTGCCAGCTGATCCCAGCCTTCCAATCACATAAGAGATTTGGCACTGATTTCCAGTTGCTCGACCGTTATCTTTTTGACGTGGCGGATAACTTGACACCGGTGCGCCTTACCATGAGTATCCGCGGCTGGAGTATCGAGGTGCGTGCTCCCTGTCCAAGGCATCTTCTCTGGTGCGTGGAGCTTACTGGTGTACATTGCCAGGATGTGTATGAGACCGTCAGAGGCTTCGGCTTCCGTGGTCGGTCCCTCGCGCTGCTGCTCGCCATGGTGCACTTCTTCTTCGTGTTGGCCATCCCCAGTACGTCAATTATAGATCGAAATTGATGCAATGCAGCGACAACAAACTGATGGCTGTGGTGCTGCTTCGTAGTTTTGTGCTGTCTTCGGGCGGACAATTTGATCTCGAACTCATGGGCGCTGCTCCTCACGCCGCTGTGGATGCTGGACGCTGTGTACTACGGGAGCCTGGTCTTCTCGCTGCTCTTTTCGGACGGCAAGTTATATACGTTGTGCAAGGAGCTGCTGCTGTTCGTGGTGCAAGTTTTGATCGTCATGAAGCTGGATGGAGTGGTGGACTGGAGTCTTGTGACGGTGCTGACGCCGTACTTCGCGTACGAGACGCTTAACCTGCTTGAGGTGGTGGCTGGCGGCGTTTTGGGCCATCAGATGCTCGTGAACGACAGCGTGGGCACTGGCGTCTCCCAGACGGAGGGCATCGAAGCAGAGCGCCAGCTACTCGTGAAGGCGGTGATGCGCAAGGCGCTCTTGACGCTGCTGCGCATTACTCAGGCTCTCCTGATTGGAACGAAGGTGGATGGCAATTTGGACAGCACGAGCTGGTGGCGAGTCATGACGCCTGTGTGGATTCTCGTGGCCTACCTCTTCTGGTACCCCATCAAGAAGTATATCAACTCCACGTCGGCGCACAGAATGCTGGACGCTGTGTTCACAGCGGGCATTATCTTCATGCTAGTGGCACCATTCTTCCTGCTAGCAGATCGACTGGAAGGCAAAATGATGTCCAGTTTCGACATCCTCATGCCGTGGATGCTTTTGGTACGTGCCTGCCGTGAGATGCACTATGTCTTTCGTCTCATGAGCTCACATTCCGATCCGTTCATTGTCGCCCTTGTAGATGGGAGTCTCCTTCTTGTTCCTGTTTTGTGCGATCTCCCTGGCGGGTTCCGACCGGTTGATTCAAAGCGGCGTCCAGCCTACCCGTCGACACGCCCAAAGCCCTCCTTATCGTGGTGACTATGTTGCAGTTGACATGGACTGAAGATGATTAATTGCCTACAGCTATATATATAGCTTGCTGGAAAACTTTTGGGAAACCAGCATGAATGAAGTGCTTTTTGGGTTGTCAAATTGCCTTCTGCTGGCAAATCTGACGAAACAACGGCGGAGTCTTATTTAGCACATCGTGAACAGCTGCTTCTGTTCCTTCGGCTCAGATTTCACACTTCAACACCTGTCCAGCTACAGGGGCAAATAAAATATGGGATGCAGCAGGGCGGCGCTTTGGTTGGCCTGGCACATCTTCGCCAGCTCCTGCTCCACGCGCTCGGCCTGCGCGTACCGCTTGGCGGCTCCAGCCTCCCGCTTTTCCCAGCTCGTCAACAAGTCTCCGTACGCGCGCAGCACACGAGCGAACTCGACGCGATCAGACGCGGACAGCTTGGCTTCGCGCTCAAACGACTCCACCACGGTGACAAAGAGTCCCTCGCTCGTCACAGCCTGGCCCATTACGTGGCAACCCCGCGCGATCTGGCCCAGCACACGCGTCATCGCCAGCGCACTGCCTCCAGCGCCAGTCTGCTCCGCCTGTAGCGTGCTCATGGCCTTGCCCAGCCACTCCATCGCTTCTTCCGGCTTGTTCTGACGCAGCAGCAGCTCGCCCAGATTGGTTTCCACCCAGGCTCCGAACGGGGAATCGGGTCCTGACGCCAGCAACGGGTCCTTGTCTTCCTCCGCATCCGTCTTCTCCACCCACGCCAAGGCTTCCTTGTAGAGCGTCTCCGCCTGGTTCAAGCTCACCTGCTGTGCGTCGCTCGGAGGAGCCTTGGGGTCCGCCTTGGGGCCTCTCTCCAGCGCGCGCGTACTGGCCACCGACAGCGACGCGTACTGCGCCAGCAAGTACGGGATCTCGCGTCCTAATTGCACCTCGCTGGCTTTGAGATTGCTGTTTTCTTCGTGTTTCAGCACGACGTCCTTCTTCTCCCTGAGCGTCTCGACTTCTTGCACGAAGAGCGGGTCCGCCACAGCCTTGGCGAGCTGCTCGGCTCCTCCACTGAGTTCCGTGCCGATGAGCTCGTACAGCGTCCACTTGAGCGGCACCGTCTCGTCCTTGGGGTGCATCTTGACGAACTCGTCCTTGTGGCACCAGGCCTGCGCCTCCTTGGGCAGATTGGCGCGCAGCAGCAGGCGCACCATGCGCTCGTGCTCGGCCGCAGGCCACTGCATCACGTCGCCACGTTCCTGCATAACCTTCCTGGCCTCGGCCACGTCGCCCTTCATGAAGAGCGTGGCCACCAGATGGCGCAGTGCAGCTTGCAAGAATACGCTCTGGAAGCCCATGGCCGAGCGGCAGATCTCCACGGTGCGCTGCAGTTTAGGAAGCGCCTGGGCGGCGCGCTTACAGTTGGGCAGCAGCCGCGCGTCGTCTCCGCCCTGGCCCAGCAGCACGGCAGCCGCCTCCTGGAACTCCGGCAGCGACTGCAGCAGTTCGCGCTCCGCCTGCGTCTCCTCCGGGGTCAGCGGGAGGCTGCCGATGCCTACCGACGGGTCGGCGAATACGTGGCGTGGCGGTGCCGCCGACGCGAATCGCACGCTGCAATCGGCACGACGAGAGAGAGAGGATCCGGAGCTATAAGATGCACCCGCGCGAGCCAGTAGAGGCCGCGCATAGCGCACAGGAGACGACAGCAAACGCAGAGAAAGAGGCATCTCCAGTAGCGTGATAACCTCTCGGTGAAAAACGTTGTGATGCGGATACTGAGTGATGGGTGCAGGGGCCACGCTGCCAAATCGGATAAAATAATGCAATATTAATTTTCAATTTGGGTTGTCCATTTCGTATCTGGTATGGGGAACTCCATGAAAACAACAGAACCACTGTATTGCATTTGACTCTGGCTGATGCGACAGGCTGCAACAACTGCTAGTCTGTGGTTGCAGCATCCCCGTCCTTCTGTTCTTCTTCTGCTGCGGCAGCCTCCTCTCTCGCGCGTTTCTTCTGCTTCCAGAGCTGCGCGGCCTGCAGCAGCTTGAGGTGTGACTGGGCCTGCTCGTCGTCCGGGAAGATGTAGTCCGTGTACTCCTCGAGCCCCAGCTCCGTCTGTCATCATTGTCAACACCAGCAAAAGACTTAGCAACAATCCCACAGATAACAACCGAGCACAGTAGCTCGACACGTACCCCGTCCTGCGCGTAGGCCACGCGCTGCTTGGTGACCTTGCGAGGCAGCATGTCGCTGACCTTCTGGACCATCTTGGCGTCGCCTCCCTTCTTCTCCATCTCGAGCCACGTCTCCATGCAGACAACGCGGTCCTCCTTGAGTTCGTCGCTGCCCTCCTCCTTCATGTACCTCAGCGCGCGCTCGAACACATCGCGCGCAGCCTCCAGGTCCTCGCTCTGAACGTCCTTGTTGTCACGCGACGAAGCCTCGAACTGCGCGAAGCTGATCCAGACCTTGACGTGCTTGGTGCGCTCCAGCAGCCGCTCGTACAGCGCGCGCGTGTTGTCGCGCTCGTCGTTCTCGATCTCGAAATCGATGTAGTGCTTCCAAATCATCTCGGGCATGTCCAGCACGGGCTGCTTGACGGCCAGCTCGTAGATGGCGCGCGCGCGGTCGACCTCGCCCACCTGTCGCTCGAGCCTGGCGTACTTCTGCCACGTCTCGCAGTTCTGCGCGTCGAACTCGAGGAAGCGCATGTAGATCTTGCGGCAGCGGTCGATCTCGCCCATCATGAGCTCCAGCTCGATGTAGCGAGTGAACAGTTTCTTCTTGGGGCAGCGACCGAGAGCTTCTCCGAGCGTTTGGCGCGCGGCCTGAACGTCTCGCTGTCGAACGAGGAACTTGGCGTACAGTAGCCACATCTTGGCGAAGGTGAACTTTTCGTGCGGAATCAGCTGCAGGCACGTCGTGTACACTTGCTTGCAGCGCGCCGACGAGTTCCCGCCGTCCTCCTTGTCGCCCGCCAGCAGCTCCTCGAACAGCGCGTACTTGATCCAGAGGTAGATGTATCGGCGCCAGTACTTCTTCTCCGCAATAGGCGGCACGTTGGCGATGGCGCGCTCATACACTTCGCGCACCAGACCGAACGACTGCGAGCCAGCGGCCTCGTTCTCCTCGAGCTTGATGTACTCGAGCCACGAGTCGTAGTCCAGCGCGTTGGCGGCCACCTGCTGCTCGTACACCACGCGCCGCTTGGCAATCACGACCTCCTCGATGCGCTCCTTGTCCCCGTGCTGCTTTTCAAAGGTAATGAACGCGCTGTAAAGCGCCGGCGCCTCCTCTTTCGGGAGCGTATCCAGCGCGTACTTGAACACGGCGCGTGCCCGTTCCAGCTCGCGGCAGCGCTCCTCAAAGAGCGCAAAGGCCAGGTAGATCTGCTCAGTCTTCTCGTCACTGCGCAGCTCTTCCAGCGATCGCTCGTAGACCCTCCGAGCCAGGGCGAGCTGCTTCTGCGTCCGTTCCTCCCACTTGGCGTACTTGATGTAGGCCTTCTCCCCGGGGTGGCACTGCACGTAGCGCTCGTACAGCGCCCTGGCCCGCGGGATGGCCTTGGCGCGCATCTCCAGCTTGATGTACGAGTACCAGGCCTGGTCGTCGGGCTGCCACTCCATCCAGCGCTCGAAGACGCGGCGCGCGCCGTTGAGGTTGCCCAGCATCTCCTCCATGAAGGCGTATTTGTACCAGAACTGGGCCACGCGGGGCAGCAGCGTCACCGCGCGGTCCCAGACGTTGCGCGCGTGGTTGACGAACTTGTGGCGCATCTCCATCTCGGCATACTTGAGCCAGATCGTGGGGGCCTTGTAGTCCACGTCCAGCGCGCGCTCGAACACGCTACGCGCGCGCGTGAACTCCTCCTGGCTCTCCTCCCACGTGGCGTACTTCATCCATGTGCCTACGTGGTGACGCTGGCGGCGAAGCTCGTCCTCGAAAGCTTTGCGCTTGCCCATGCGATACTCGGCTAGCTCGGCGGCATCGGCGATGCGGCGCCGCGGCGGCTGCGCGAGCTCTTCCTTGCGCTGGTTGGCCTCCAGAAGGATCTGCTCCGCCGTGATCTGTATGGGCGCCGGCGCGCGGTTCTTGACCACGCTCGTCTTCATCATGGCGGCCGTGCAGCAAGAAGCTGAGGAGCTGGCTGGCTTATGGGCTTTGCCGACAGCTAATGGGCGCGCACTTAGAACAGTGCGAACTTAATGATGTCGAGAATTAGCGGAGAGGTACGGTAGTCGTCTGATATCGGAAAAGTACTGCCGTGAAGGAATAATCATAGATGTCGAGGACGTCGCCATGGGCGGCGGGTTCATCATCAGCGGCTGAAGGCGCAGCAGGAATAGAGGATGTCCCACGACGCAGTGCCGGCCGATCCTTGCCCTTTGCGGATTTCCCGTTGCTGGTTTTGCTCCAATGTGCCAGACCAGGACTGGACAGGCCTTGGGCTGATCTCACCGAGAATGACTTTAGCCCTCTCCAGTTATAATATATTAATATGACATCTGCAGCTTGGCGCTGGATGCCTGCCTGCATTGAAAGCGCGTTTGACTGCCGGGCCCTTTTACGATCACCTCTCGAAGTGGCCACGGACGATCGGTCAGGACACACGTAACCTGCAATATCGTATACTGCATGTCACGCACGAATGCGAAGCGCAGCGTATCTGGGCGTAGAAAACCTGTGCCAATCTATTCCTGGCGCAATCACAAGCGTTGGACTTTCGGCTCGCGCGCTATCACGCAGAGGATTGAACGGCACGGTGTTTTGGCGTTTTGGCCTCCTCCAGCAGGCATTCCGCGCTCGCGAAGCCTCGGGCACTGTGTATTTTGCGTCGCTAGCGGCTCCAAGGCCGCTCTGTATCAGGTTTATATTTACAGCAATGGCAGCGCGGACAGCCACGGCGCTCCTGGCCCTGGCAGCACGGGCCTCCGCCTCCAGCATACGACAGCAGAAGCTCTGGGGATTGTCCTCGGGGCTGGCCTACTACGTGGAGGTGAACATCGGCTCTGACCTGTACTCGTCAGCCTCGGGTAGCAGCGCGTCGGACGCCTTCAACCTGCTGATAGACACGGGCTCGGCCAACACGGCCGTCGTTACCGCCGACTGCTGCTCGCTTACCAATGAGAACCTCTACTCGTGCGCGGACTCGAGCACTTGTGTGGACCAGAGCACCAGCGTCAGCGTGAGCTACGTCAGCGGCTCGTGGAGCGGCGAAGTAGTGCACGACACCTTCTCGGGCGAGGGACTCGGCACTGTGGAGAGCATGCCCTTCGCAGAGATCAAGGAAGAGGACAACTTCATCTCCACGGGCTACGACGGCATCATCGGGCTCGGCTACAAGGCCATCGCTTCGCCCTCGGGCGACCCGCTGACGCCCTACTTCGACACGGTCAAGAGCTCTGTTGGCCTGGACGACGTCTTCAGCCTGCAGATGTGCGGCGCGCTACAGGCGCTGAGTCTCAGCAACGTGTCGCTTGACGACGACGCGTATCTGTATGCAGGGGAGCTGCTACTGGGAGGAACGGAAGGGCCTAACGGAGCGAGCTTGTACAAGGGCGACATCGTTTACACGCCACTGGTGCAGGAGAAATACTACAACGTTCTGGTCACGGACATCGGCGTGGACGGCGAAAGTCTGGGCCTCGACTGCGAGACCATCAACTCGCCCCGCGCCATCATCGACTCGGGCACCAGCAACCTGGCCCTCCCGTCCGCCGTCTACAGCGCCGTGATCGCCGAACTCAAGACGCAGGTGGCCAAAGTCGCCTCGGACGTGAGCGACAGCTTCTTCGACGATGACTCGACCTGCTGCTCCATCGAGTGCGACCCGACCAACACCGACTCATTCATCTATTCGCTGCCCGGTATAACCATCTCGCTCGCAGTCGACGACGAGAAGTCCAAGCAGATGACCATAACCATTCCGGCCGAGTACATTTGGCGACCGCTTGTCGTTTCCACGGGCCAGGGCGAGTCGGCGTGCCGAGTTTTCGGCATTTCCGAGGGCGACTATACGCTGCTCGGCGACGTGTTCATGGATGGGCTTTTCACGGTGCACGACCGCGTCAACAAAAGGGTAGGGATCGCCGTGGCAGACAACTGCCCGAACGGAGTCACGTCCAGCAAGAACGTGACGGTGGAGACCATGACGGCTGAGGACTCGTACTGCGACTGCGTCGGCTCCTCCGACCGCAAGAGCAGTCTACTCAGCAGCTACGTGCCGTTCACAAGCAAGCCGTGCTTCTTCTGGCAGTGGTGGATGTACGTGGTCATCGTGGCGATCGTGATCATTATCCTCATGGCCGTCGCGTACTGGTACTTCTGGTGGAAGCGCCGCAAATTGCTGCGCGAGCTCGAGGCGCTCCAAAACCAAAACCAGCCGCGGGTGCAGCGCAGTTTGTACACGAACGACCGCCTCGACCGCAACCTGCTGCACACTCCGACGCAGCCCAGCTCCGTCTACATCGTGGAGGCCTCCACACCTCCTACCACTGCGGTGCCAATTATGAACGGTGGGGCTCCCGCTACCACCGGATACAGGTTAGCGTTGTCACCGTCAGTCCACTTCAATCCGAACACGACAGGGATGCCTGCCACTGCTGCACCAGGTCGAAAGGCATAACTTCGGCTTCACCTTAGACAGCAAACTAATAGTAGTACCATAGTATTAAAACAGCAAATTCAACACTAACGTAGCTTTCATCTATAATACTGTACATGTATTATTAACCCCCCAGTACTCAAGGTTGTATATTACAACGTCGCTGATTGGACTTTTTCATAACATGTTGTTAAAGACAACAT
>KV733850.1:0-17812 GCA_000500225.2 Phytophthora pinifolia
CATTGACGCGAGTCTGCGGCACGAGCTCAAGCTGCAACTTGGCCACCTTGGCAGCCGCCAGCGCGGCCTTGGATCGGTCCATGCCTTCCTCCATCAGCATAGCCACCTCATCGTTCCAGTCGACCCGTCGGGCGTCGTTCTGGTCCTCCTCTTCGTCCTCGACGCCGAGGCTGCGTCTGCTAGTGCGCGTCGTCTGCGTCGTCAAGCCCAACTTGGTCTTCAGCTGCTGTAAGAACTGTTCGTCTTCAAGCAGAGAGCGCACGAGCTCCTCCTGGGCTTCCGAGTTGGCCTGTTGCTTCGCAGAGAGAGCAGAAGCTGCAGAAAGTGTGCTGCGGGACGTCGGCGAGGGCTTCGAGGCTTCACCGTCGCCGTCGTTCTCCCCCGTCTCCTCCCATTCCTGCGGTGGTTGCCACAAGAACCGACGCGCTAGTGGCAGCCCCGCATTGAGCGAGTGATAAAACACGACGGCACTAGCGTCTGCGGTGAGTTCTCGCCTCTCCCAGAGTCCCTGTTGCTCCAGCACGATCGACCCTGCGAGTCGTTGAGTCCATTCCAGCTCGACAGCTTCCTCCGTCACGCTGTTGCTGCCTCCTTTGCTTCGAGCCTCGGCCTGGGCTGCCCCAGCTTCCAGCTCCTGCTCCAACCGCTTCTGCTCTTGCCGTTTGGCTTCAAGCGCGAGTCGACCAGCTTCGAGCTTGTGCTCGATCTCGTTCAGTTTCTTCTCGTAGGCTGCGCGAGCTTCTCGGTCGGCAACCACGGCCAAGTAGCTCGAAAGCCGAGCGCCTAGCACGTTGACCATGACCTCGTGGCTCATAGCCACGCTGAAGTAGCTGGGGTCGTTGGGCCCGCTGGGCACGTGGTTCTGGATCACGTACAGCAGGTCCTTCTCCACGCGCTGCCGACACAACCGCAGCTCGACGGGGTCCGTCTCGTGCCAGCAGTACCGACCACAGACGCCAGGAGCGTTGGGCTGCGCGGTGGTGACGCTGCAATACTGCGCGACGACGTCGCAGCGTGGGGTCATCGTTCGTCCTTGAGTCAGCAAGAGCCACTGACGGAAGGTATGGCGATCGGTCAACTCGCTCCAGCCCCGACGGTGACCGACAGGGGCCGAGGGCAGCTCCGCCATCTCAAGCCAGTGATCTGCTTCTTGCGCAGCGTCGTTGAGCAGCATCATGGTGCCAGGCAGCAGCTCATCCAGTATCGACTCGAGCCGTGTGCTCAGCAGACTGTGAAGACAGGGCGAAACGAGGGCCAGGACACGTCCAAAGCCAGCTTCGGCCTCTGCGAGAGTGTAAAAGGCCGCTTCAAGCTCCGGTGGCGGCATCATGGACCCAACATGCCAGGCGAACCACTGCGGGGACAACAGGGGGGCGTCTAGCGCTAGCACGAGCATGACAAGGATGGAGTTGGACGACGATAACGTGCTGTTGCGTGCGAAGAGAGCCACTGCCTTGGTGGCTTCAGGTGGAGGCCCCCCGTCGTCCGAAACCTCGCGGTCAGACTCGTCTCGCCACCAAAGCACGGGTCGATTGCCGACGAGCGCCACGCCTGGCACTCGTTCGAGGACGTTGGGGTGGCTGGCGGGGTCCCATCGACCGCAGATGAGCAGACTCAGTGGGCGGAAGGGGGCGCCTCCTCTTGACTGTGCTCTTCGACGGCGAGAGCTGCTTGATGAATGCATCACTTGCGGCCTGTTCGCAGGCGCTTTGCCCTGGTATGAAGGCCCTCCTCCAATGGAGACAGCATGCTGGAGCGCTCTCTCGCTGGAAACCGACTGGATCTGCGAGTAGCCTTCTCGAATGGCTCGGTCGTCTCGCCTCCCGCTTAGGGAATGGCTTTCCGGGTCGATCGCGTCGCCTTCACGAGGCCTGCTTGGTCTGTGGTTGAAGTGGTCGAGGTTGGTGAGCCAGATGTGGTTGACGTCGAAGATGAACGTCTTGGTCAGGTTGCGCTTGCGAGTCTCAGCTTGTGTGCGCAGGTTCTCGACGTCTTGCAGCGTCTCAAACAGAGCGCAGATGGGGTGGCGAGTCACCATCGGGATCACGGCCAGACTGGCCTGCTCCTTGGCGGTGGGCGTCCCGCGAGCCTCGATCTCCTGCTGCTGCTTCTTGAGCTCCACATAGGCGAGCCACAGCTTCTCGCGGTCCCCCTCGGATCGGTACTTTACAAACAGGTCGTCCGACAGCCAGCTTGTGGGCCCCTGCAGTTCCATGCTGGTCAGCAGGGCCAGTGCATCGCCTTCAATGAGTTTGGCACTCTTGCCACTCGGATAGACCCGCGTGTGGTGCTCGCAGCCCGTCCTCTTGTCGGGCTTGGCCCAGCAGGCGTTGCACATGCGCTTGTCGACAGCGTGATCCGCTCGATGTGCCGGCGAGCCCACCCCAGTGGCGTCATGTAGCCCCATCTTGCGCAGTAGCAGCGCCACGTTATCCACTTCATGCAGCGCCTTCTTGAGCTTCTGCCCTGGTGGTGTCCCTGCTGGCACGCCAAAGCCCCCAGGGTCCGCTCGAAGCTTCGTCAGCGACTTGTACAGCGGCGACTCGAGCAATTTGAGCGCCGCCGAGCGCTTGCCAGGCGTGTTGTTCGATCCTGGCGCAGGCTTCCCCTTGCGATCGATAGCAGGCAATTGTAAGGGCGAGTAGATGCTACCAGGGGGGACAGACGCGATGGGAGAGCGTGGCGGTGGGAGTCTCGGCAACGCGCCATCCTCCGCCGAATGTTCACATCGACTTGGCGATGGCGGCGGCTTGGTCGACTGCTGCTGCTTGCTGCTGCTTGGGGCGGAGATAATGAGAGATCCGCCTGAAGCGTACGTGACGCGCAGCTCCTCTCGCGTCGGCGCGTGACTCGTGCCATTGGTCTCCGCTGCGCCTTGTGAAGATCCTTTCACGAGCGCCACGCGATCTCTGGCGGCCTGCTGCTGCTGCTTCTTGTTCTGCTGCGCGAGGATCTTCCGGGCGCTGGACTCGACGCTGTTGAGGAACGTGGTGAGATCGTCCATGGTCGCGGCTGCAGGAAGCAATCGCCTCAGACATCGCCGAGCAGCAGAACAGCGGTGCGCACGAAGGGGCACAAGACCGTTCGGGCAAAAGGACAAAGGGATAGCCAACGTGAGAACAACGCCCCTCGAAGACGACTTGATGGGCTGACCGATAGCTCCGCATTCCCGGAAGGTCAGACATGTACGCTGCAGTCGGTGAAGCTGCTGTACCACAACGCTTTGGTGGTCCAGCGAGGACAAAGTGGTGATCGCGGCGAACTGCGTGACCAGCGACGGACCTGCTACCGCCGTTGCGTTGGCGGTGACGCTGGTGGAGCTGCTTCGAGGCGAGAAGACTGGCCGCGGAATCGCCAGCGACATCGCGTTCAAGCCCATCAAGAAGTGAAGCGACAAGGAGAACGACACTTGTTGGATCAAGGAAACTGAAGCTGCAGGTAATAGCGAACCAGCTAACCAGCTACGCCTAGCCTACGCTTTTATACTTGCCTTTTGCGAAACGAAACACGAAGAATGGGGAGCGTCAGCACTGCTTGCAGCGAGCTTGGATCTTGCTCGACTTGGAATGGGAGCTTTGTCTTCAGAAGATACTTGTCCGGTACGAAAACCGTCAAGACGGAATCGGTGAGATCCACGGCGATTCGCTCGGAGGACGACGTCATCCTGGGCACGAGAATGGCAGCGACGATCTCGTTCTCGCGCTGACCTGGTATGAGCTCGAACGGAGGCGTCTCTAGTGCAGCAGTTTGAGGCGCATCAGCTTTCGATTGATGCGATGAAGCAGCGGTGAGCGCCTTGCATCGTGAAGCCTGCTCTTTCGTCAGCACCATGCCCTTGAAGAAATGGCGCCCCAGTTTGTCCTGCAAATGGATGTCCACCTCGGCGTCCAGTCGCTTGTGCAGTGTCACCACGTCTCCACCGTCTACATCAAACCGGCGAGCCTGATCGACGCCTTGAACAACGTACAGAAAGCTGCTTCCGCGCGACCACGCCGTATCTCGCTGTCCTTCCTCGTGGAAGTGCGAGGCCGCACTGAACGGGTTCTGCTTGGGCAGCAGCAGCATGTTGGCGCCAATGACGCGCGACTGCACTGCGAACTCGCCGTTCATGTCGGCGAAATCGTTGGCGCAAGTGAAGATGGACGGGATGTTGGACTCGGCGATGCGGTGCAGATCTGGCAGCCAGCTGAAGAGCAGCTCGTGCCGGTGCGAGTCCACGAAGTTGCCAAAGCCAGTGTTGTAACCCACGATGACGGTCGTCTCGGGCGTGCAGTCGCTGAAGAGCTGCGAGTCTTGGAAGTCTCCGAACGTGCCTCGGAAGTGAAGCACTGTAAGGTTGCTCGGGACGTCGTCCTTGACTCTATCGGCGTCTCGTTCGTCCACTTCCGGACCAATGAAGAACAGCGTGACCTTGGTCTTGGCGTAGAAGGCAGCGAGCTCGTTCCAGTAGTTGGTAATGCGCCACACGCGCTGTTCCGCCTTCTGCGAGGCGCCCACCACCAGCACATGCAGCTCTGAGCCTTTACAGAGCCCTAGTAGCTGCATGACGTGCAGCAGCGTGACGGGAAAGCTCAGCGCGTCCAGCATCGACGGGTCGTACGTGGCGGTGGCCACCAGGTCCATGTGGTCGCTGGGGCAGCTGCGCGAGGCCAGGAATTCCTTCCAGCCACTGACCAAGTCCAGCGACGTGGATTTCAAGGGGGGCAAGTGCGGGAAGGCTTTGGATTCGAGCCAGCGGAACGTGCCGCTGTACATGCCGTCGCCGCGCGGGTCCAGCTTGAGATGCTGCGGCGTCGGAGTCTGCGACGGGGCGGCCTCTGCCTCTGGCGATGACGCAGCCGCTGGAGGTTTCTCCTTGGCCAGTCGCTGGCGCCGAGTCTTCTTGCCCATGGGATCAGGTGGCGATTGGCAAGACGAAAAATGCGACCTTTTGGTGCGATCTTGCTCGCTGTAGCCAGTTTACAGTTTCCAAGCTTACAACTTTATGGAAAAATTACACACAGCAATCGCTCCATTCAACGTTTGTGAAACTGCATAAATAGCCATAAGTAGCTGCATAAATAGCCGCATACATATCTCAGCATGTTTAAGTGGCCCGCGGGGGGAAAGAGCCCACAGCGAAGAGCTCAAGTCCAAGCCGAGTGATCCCAGAGCTGCTGAAGCAGCCCAAGAGCGTGTGTGTCGTGTCGTGCGTGAGTGTCGTCGTGCCATGGCGGACATGAACCGCCGCAAAGGGGGCGTGCGCTCGCAGCAGAGCTACCTGCAGCAGGCGCAAGCCCAGCAGCAGAATCCATACCAGTACCAGCAGCAGCTTCAGGCCCAAGCTCAAGCTCAAGCTCAAGCTCAAGCTCAAGCTCAAGCTCAAGCCCAGGCTCAAGCGCAAGCACAGAACCCGTACCAATATCAGCAGTACCAGAAGCAGCAGCAAGCCAAGGCCACAGGCTTCCATCCCAATCGCAGTGGAGGATACCGCAGCGCCGGGGTCGCCGCCAGCCGCACAGGGGCTCAAAAACCCGCCATGTCCGGCGCCAAGATGGGTATCAAGAGCGGCATGACCGTCGAGGACCTCAAGCGCCTGACGCAGAAGCGGATGCAGCAGTCGGGGGCCAGTAATCCAGCCACACCCAAGACCTCTTCGCCCGAGGGCTTCAGTTCCACCCGACCGGCCACGCCCAAGATCAACATGGCTGTGGTCAACGCCACGTCCTCGCCCGCCGCCGTGGCCACTCCACCTGTGGCCCCCAAGACTGGCATGACGGTGCAGGAGCTCAAGCAGCTCACGGCGCTCCGTGTGGCCTCGCAGAACGTTCCAACTCACGCGAGTGAAGTCACGGGCCTCGTGAGCAAGGCGGTGCTCAACAACGCAGCCAAGTCGCACTACCGCGACAGTCTACGCAGCTCACTGACGCCTGGAAGTACGCCCAAGCGCCCGCACCACACACGCAGCAGCAGCAGCACCCAGTTCGGCCAGTACAGCGGCTTCGGGAACCAGCAGAGCGATCTGAGTCGCAGTCACGGACCCAGTGACCTCAGCCGCAGCCATGGGCCGTTAGGCTCAGGCTCGCCAGGTGACGTGATCCCTGTGCGTGGCCACCGCAGTCGCTCTCGCAGCTCGCAGCTGCCGAACGTAGACACGTCGATGGACATGCCCATGCGCTACTCGTACAGCGGGGGCCAGACCCCGGAAGACTACTTCTCGTCGTACGATTTCGGCGGCGGCGGCGGCAACTCGTCGTCTTCTCAAGAGACGGATCCTGGCCGTGCAAGTCTCGACGACGCGGCAACTTCTGGTCGTGGCTCGTTGCTGCAGTTCCCCGAGGATTCGTTTCCTCCTCCGCCGCCAATGGACGACAGCGGCGGTTTCGTTTCCACGGCGTTGCCGTCTTGGTCTCCTCCGCCGGCGCGAACCAAGAAGCTCAACGCGTCGGCAAGTAGCGGCGCCACGTTCTACAACCAGCAGACATCGTACTACAACATCGCGTCGAAGGATGAAGCAGCTCCGACGAGCGACGCTGGAGCAGGCGCGAGTCAAACACAGGACCAGAACGCCGTGCTGCAACCGCCTCCAGGACTCACAAGACGGCCGTCGATGACGGTGCCCTGGCAAGTGGCCGAGGCGGTGCTCAACACGCCTCAGACCAACACTGGGCGGAAGAAGTTGAAGGACGCGGATGCTGATACCAGCTCGGGCGGACTGACCTTGTCCGCTGCTGAAGCTGCCGCTCAGCTTACGGGTCTGTCGATGCCGTCGTCCGCGCGCAGCAGGGGCAACGCTGGTGCGCAGCCGCCGTCGGCGCCACTCTCCAGTTCCCCACCTACCAGTGGCAGCATTCCGCCGTCTGGAGGAGCTGTGAGCGCTGCTCGGCGTGGCAGCTTCGGCAATGCTGCCGAGTTCTTCAAGTTCCGCAGACGTAGCAAAAGCCGCCTCGAGCTTGCGCGTGATCTGTCTTTCGGAGACAACGGCGACCTGGGGGGATACCCGAGCTACGGCACAATGCCAGGTATTGCTGAGCGCCATGGGGATGCCGAGGACGGCATCCAAGAAGACTCGGCGTCGGGCGCGAGCTCATCTACTTCAGCTAACGATGAATCCAGCTCGCAGGACTACACGGACGAGGACGTTGTGCAGGTGACTGGCGGCTACGACGACACAGCCGAGATCTCGGGCAACTTCGTCTCGTTCTACAACGCGGCACGTCAGCAACAGGGCGGGCTGCCGGCCTTATCGCTCCCTCCGCCGCCGCCGCCTCCGATGGCGGACGACGAGGACGAGGTGTCGACGACGTCGTCGACCAAAGGCAACGGCTTGCCGATGATGAGCCCGAACGGCGCGCGACTCCGCAAGGTCGCAGAGCTGGCACGACGGGGCAGCTTGAGCAGCGAGGACAAGACGCGCGCCAAGGACGAAATCATTCAGAGCTCACTGGGGATCGGCGCGAGCAATGCAGCCCGACTGCTGTCCACGAAGAAGGAAGACCGGGGAGACCGCGTGCCGGCGACGGCCCCGTCGGTGATGGCGCCGCCCGGTTTCATGGCGCCACGCACGACGCCCAAGGCCTCCGGCAAGAAGATGCTGGCACCTGGAGCTGGCATCGTGCGCACGAGTACAGCTGAGCGCTTGACGCCGTCCAGCACGTCTGCCGGAGCGGCCGCCGCCGCACTCGGCACGGTCTCGTCGACGGCTTCACAGACGGCAGGCAGCAGTAGTTTGGAGGAGCGACTTGCCGCTGCAGCGCAGCGAGTGGCCGAGTGTGTGGGCAAGAGCGACATGGCCGGATTCAAGCAGGCGATGGACGACCTCGACTGGCTCCGCAACGAGGCCAGCAAGCTCATGCGCGGTTGAGCGCTGCCTGGAGTGGAGGAAGACGTGAGTGAGTGACTCAAGCGTTAGTAGAGCAGCAGGAAACCACGGCGTAGCTATCAAGAAGGGGGCAGCCTTCCTTTGCAGCCAGACAGCAGGTCTCGAGGCCCGACGTACCAACAACATAAACAGCAAGACACACTAGCAAGCCTGATTCGTTTCCGTCACAGCAAGATCTTGTACTTCTCCGTCGAAGGCACGTGGTTGACAGCAAGGCGCCCATCGTACGACACCGACGCGAACAGCCACGCGTCTCCCCCGGCAGCCCACCGCGCGGCGTACACGGCCTCTTGGTGCTCCTCAACTCGACGGATGAGCGTGTCCGCCACAGCAGCGCCACCCGCCGTCTCGTCCATGAGATCACGTTCATCCAGCTCGACCAGCGGAGATGAAGAGATGGAAGAGACGCGCCAGAGCGCCAACGTCGCATCCGAACCGCCCGACAGAACAAGCTGGTCGTGCTGCGGGTGGTACTGCGTAGTCCAGACCCAGTGCGAGTGTGCGCCAAAAGCCAGCAGCGGCTTGCGAGCATGGCGGAGGTCCCAGAACTTGAGCTTGCCGTCGTCTCCTCCGGTCGCGAGCGCGTAAGGCTTGTTCGGGTTGAAGTCCAAGGACAACGTCGCGCTTGGGTGGGCGTCTTCAACACTGGCGCGGTCCTGCTTGGCCCGCAAGTCCCAGGTCCGCACACTGCCGCCAAGAGCAAAAGCCAATTGCGAAGCGTGATGCGGGTCCCAGGCCAACGCACTAGCTCCCCTCTTCGTGGTGGCATGGAGCATGGAAACATCCAGCTCCAGCTTGTCCTGCGGCTCCAGAGCCCCCGCGTCCAGCTGCCACGTTCGCAGCAGCGTCTCATGCGCCGAGGCCAGCGTCGGCGTGTCTGCCGTTGCATCCCAGGCGATTCTACCTCAATGAGAACAGCACACCGTCAGTTCCAGTTCAACTGCCCCACTTCTCTTTCCTGCTCGTACTCGGACACTGGCAGTTTCTGCGCCGGGAAGGCCGCCACCAGCTCCATCTCTTGAGTCGTCATGGCTCCTTCTTCCTCATCCCCCGACGGAGCAGCGTCCTCAGCGTCCGGCAACCTCCAGAGCGAGGCCTCGGCCGCCTGGCCGCGTTGCTTACCGCACGTGACCAGCAGCCTCGGGTCCAGCGGACTTGGTGCTAGACTCAGGACTTCTCCGGGGTGACGCATCACTTGGCGCGTAGTGACGAGGCTGGCGTCGTCGCTCACTTCCACTACATGGACCTGGTTGGGTTGGTTCAAGCTGCTGGTGCCCACGAAGAACTGCGCCTTGTCCTTCTGCGCCAGCACAGGCTCCAGCGTCCTGGCCTAGTACATGCAACGTAGCCCATCTATCATCAGCGTCGTAACCCTCTACCCACTACGAGGCCGTAAAGTATCTTCACCTTAGTGCCGAAGCTGAAGCTGCATGCGCCGCCTCCAAACATGGCAAAAATGGAACCATTTAATTTCAAACAAAATTACCAAAAATTGTGTTCCTAAATTATAGTCCAATTGCTTGCAATACCAAAATGTCGCTCGCATTCCTTGGCAACAAGTCGTTCCACCCGGCGCGCAAGGATAACCAGAAGCGCGTGTGGGTGGCGGAGCAGGCAGCCAAGGAGAAGGAGCTGCGTGAGAGAGACAAGGCCAAGGAGGTGCGCAAGGCCGCGGAGGCCTTACAAGCTCAACAAGCAGCGGCCGCGGCTGGAGACGTCGATGCAGCTCGACGAGCAGCCACTCAACAGGTTAATTTTCTGTATGCAGCGCCCCCGGGGCTGCCGGAGACTAAAACAGAGGTAAGACGGAGTAGTACGGAGGAGGATGAGGCGGTGCGTGAGTTCCGGCGGAAGGTAGAACGCAGGGGAGAGCAGCGGCCGCTTGAACGCTACGTGGGGCGGAGGGCCGAGAACCCGCTGACGCTGAAAGACCAGGTAGAACGCTTTCCCGTGCTGAAAGATGCGCCCGTGGAGGGCAAGTACACGGAGGGGATCAGTGTCAGCTTCAAGCCTGTGGGGCTACGGCTGCGCAACGTGCGCTGTCTCCGCTGCGGCGAGTGGGGGCACAAGAGCGGAGACAGGGAGTGCAGACTCCGAGACCACAACCCAAATGACGCATCCAGGCAGCGGTGGGAGGACCCGGTGACGGAAATCAACAAGTTGAAAGCCAAACAGGAGCTGGTGTTCAGGAGAGGAGCCTTGCCGCTCGAGATGCAGGACGCAGGGCAGCAGTATGAGATCTTGCAGTCAGATGACGGTGAGGGTTCGTGGAATGAGGTGAAGTGGTGTTGGCGTGCTGACGTTGGTGGTGTGGTTGGTCAATGGCAGACGAAGCTGAAGACGTGTACCTGGCTGGACTGTCGGAGAAGCAGAAGAGGAGGCTCATGAAGAAGCTGAAGAAGCAGGCGCGTGATGATAGCAGCAGCAGCAGCGACTCCGACGCGTCTTCCCACCGGCATCGCGCCAAGAAGAGAAAATCGAGCAAACACAAGTGCAAGCACAAGCATTGCTCTAAAGGTCGGTCGAAAGACGGCAGCTCGCACCACAGAAGTTCATCGAGGCATCGAGACGAGTCACCGACATCGAGCAGCAAACATCGCATCAGAACCAGATGCTCGCGGTCGCGTTCACGATCGCGCTGAAAGAGCCAAGACCCTCTAGTCAAGCGGAGTGAGGAGGCTTTTCCAGGTCGACTCAGGTACAAGCCCTGTCAAGACAGAAACAGCTCAAACTAACTTGTTATCCGCAACAAATGGAACCTCGCTGACGCCAGCCAAATGCAGTCTCATCAAACGCTACGGAACTGGAACCCCAGTAGCCGAGTGCACGGCAATCGAGACGCGAGCAGTAGCGCGGGGAACGGCCGGAACTGCGCTATTATGCACTGGTGGACCCGTAGGTGGCACCCGAGACGACAGCCATTCCCGAACCCATGCCCGAGGCAGGAGGACGGCTTCACTCCATGCACCACAACCACAAGAACACAAAGGTTACACGCTCCCAGCTTGCAGTTTACATGTACCCCTGGGACTGGAAACCTTACCTGTCCTCCATAAGAGACTGGCACAGGCCGATAGCCAACACAGTAGCGATGATCGCGGCACCTTCCCCGGCGCACGCTCGCACAGCAGTATCCAAGCACTGCACCGACTGCGGAAGCTGGACGTGCTTGATCGAGACCGCAATGAGGTACCAGACGATGACAAGGCCAGCGATCAAGTCTTGTCCGTAGCGCGAAGCCAGTAGGCCCAGGACGATCACGACGCAGAGATATGCCACGTAGGTCGTCAAGGTGAGGAAGTCGTGGCTCGAGTGCTGCATCGACATTGCCAGCTCCGTGAAGGCGATAGTCGTAACCCAAGCGAAGTACGTCGAGATGGGGACTTCGTTGCATAGGTACAGGATCCAGTCGAACGGCCCAGTATCGCGCGCGTTCCGGTCGTTCACTGCGTACACGTAGAGAACCAGCAGCGCCAGCCACAGCACGAAGATGATCACGGTGGACGCGTACACGTGACCCGCGACGTACAAGAGCACCCATATGACGTTGAGGATGCACGTGGCTCCGAAGCACAGACGAAGTTGCGCAGGCTGGTTGGCGTCCGCGAACATCGAGTATCTCGGGGCAAACACGTCCACCACGACGAGCACAGCTTCCAACGCGTAGACAAGGATCCACATGACAAAGGCGTAACTCGCAGGCGTGATGAGCGTCTCGTAGTCGCGCGCCACTCTGACGAAATGCTTGGCGTAGTACATGTTCACGACGGCTTGCACTGCGAACAGCGCGGCGTTGATCAAGGCGAACCACGTGCCTTCCATGGCGTAGAATCGAGTTGGGCGTCGAGGGAGTTGTGAGGTCAAAAAAGCGAAGTGGCTGATGCAAGCGGAAGGTCCCAACAGGGGGAGAAGGCAAGGAAAGAAGCCCAACGGGTTCATATCCGACAGTTATCGTCTGCAACAAGAGACAAGAACTTGAGATGCACCTGCTGCGCTTCACACCGTCCCATACACGGCGAGTACTACTTGCTCGTCGCTCGAGGAAGAAGTCCCGTCATCGCTCGCGCTAGTACTGCGCACAAACTACAAGAAAGTCAGCTAGGGACCATCAACTTGAACGGCCAGTGCTTACATCTTGCAGAAAGAGGCGTAGGAAGCGGATGGCGTCGATGATCAGCACCAGCAAGAACACGGACTTCACCACGGTAGCAGCAGTCTGCAGCCTCACGAAGGTCTCTTTGGTGTCTCCGTTGAAGCTGCCCTTCCTGTTGGCAAGACCCACGATATACCACGTAGCCATGAGAGCTACAACCGGGTCTCGACCTTGAAGGTACGCGCCAAGTGTCATGGCCAGTATCCCGCCCATGAGCTGGGCGTAGATGGCGAAGCTGAAGTAATCGCCGTAGAGATACTGCACTTCGTCGAGAAGCCCAAACAACACGGCGCCAGTTATCCACGTGAAGTAAAGGCGCACCGGCAGTTCTCCAAGAGTGAAGACGATCAAGTCGAACGCAGTTCTCGGGACTAGACACCGACGGCCGAGCACCAAGTAGAACGGCAGCACCCCGCTCCACACCACAACGAGAGCGACGAAGGCCAAGTGTCGTCGCTCACTCTGCACCAAGCTCACCCAGCTAGTGACAGCGATGTCCAGAGGAGTTAGTGCCAAGATGAAGAAAAGATGCTCCCGTGATCCGGGAGTGGAATAGCGCTCGAAGAAGCACAGGGGACGGAACGCGACGGCGGAGGTAAAACACATCACGAGCGGAAACGAGACGCGAATCACATAGCTGGGTGGTGCCAGTAAGTTGTAGAGTTCCTGCGATGTGGCATGGTCCCGGGTATCGGATTCGATAGCGTCCGGGGTTGCGGCCACCGAGACAAAAGTCTTGAGACAATTAGCGCTGACTAGAATATGCAGCGTGAGCTCAATGGCATCAAGCGACATACTTGTACCTGAGTAACTCGAAATATGACACCGCTATCGCCATACTGTCGAATCCAGGAGATGGGCCATTATATTGACGACACGGTGCGTCATTGGTGGTGTGTGCCAGCACGACGAGATGACGTGAGAACGGAGAATGTTCCATAGTCGGCGTCGTCGCTTGAGATAAATTGAAAGCAAGCCAGGTGTAAGCGAATGTAGTGCAAAGTAGCGCGAAAGACTGAAGTCTGGAGACCTTCTAAATGGTTGAAGTGTGAAAATGAAAACGAAAAGACTGAAATGATCGATTACTCGTCGTCGTCACTTCCGGTGGTCGTTTGCTTCAGAAATTTAGATACCGCGAGCTGAAAATAATTGAGCCAAAGTTAATATTATAGCATTGGAGCAGACAACCAAGTCCACAAACCAACCAAGACCACAAACCTTTGCCAAGAATTGGTAAATGCCTTCGCGCGTGTCAATGTTCAATCTGGATTTGGCACCGAGAAAGTCGCGACTGTCTTCAACTTCTCTAATGTATATGTAAGGTATCATCCTCGAACGATTTCTTCTGTTGATGAGCTCGCCGGATTGACTTCGAGCGTAAGACGGCACACAGAAGCAAAATCGCCATCACCAGAACATAAACATCGCACACCGTTGTACAGCAGGACAAGCCCAGTGTGTTATGCCAACAGAAGAAAGTTCTCGAGCACCAAGATAGGAAATCTCGTGACCAAGAGAGAAGATGTGTGTTGACTATGAGAAGGTTCTAGACTAGATTGGAGGCATATAACTCGCCGGCCAGGAAAATCTACAATTTACCAACAACTCGAGAGGTAGAGCAAGTGTCCGCGGTGGTTGCTGGTCGTCGCTAGTGTCCCGATCCACACCATCACAAGGCTGAAAGGGGCCAAATGGAGCCGGAGAACCTGTTCCCAAGAATACGATAGCCTCGCCGACGAAAGAGACAGCAACGAGCAGGAGCACGAGCAGCAACCCATCCGGCAATGGGTCATTGAGATACACTCGAAATGGGGCTACACTCACCCGTTAAAAAGCTGAACACCAGAGCAAACCACACGCGATATACGCGGTTCGGAGGTGCCAAGATTGAACATTTCGTGTGATTCCTTACCATTGTAAATTCCTTCGTAAGTTAAGTGATGTACGTTTTGTTTGTCCTTCAACGTTCCCTCGACGTGCCAAGATAGATGTGAACATGTACTTCGAAGTAGTTGTGCGCGACAAAATCTGCGCAATGGAGCAGGCAGTCGGAGTGTCGGCTCTTCGCGCTTAAACATCTTCGGCCTCGGTCTCAGTGGCGGCTTTCCACAGCATTAAGCAACTATCCTCGACGATTAACGTACAGTTCAAAACCTGGCGGGCCATTGTATAAGCAAACGTACACTTCGCCTATGCTAGGCATCACAGTGGTGGCTTTACACCGTTCCGTACTCCGCTGTCGTCTCGAACACAAAAGGTTTGTAGAACTCGTCGCTAGCACTGGGAACCCTTGGATTACTGCAGCACAAACCAACCATCAACAGCGTGAGTACAACAACCACCAACAAGAAAAAAAACGAACGCAACAACTCACGCTTTCCAATGCACCACGTAGACGTATCGGACGCTGTCAATGAACACTAGAATCGGGAATACGGGCGCCACGACGACGGCAACAGCCCGCAGCTTGTCGAACACGTCCTGAGTAGATCCTGGAAACGTCTCGTGTTTAAAGATGAGGCCGACCAGTGTCCAGGTAACCACGAGCCCCACCACTGGATCTCGTCCGTGGACGTAGGTGCCGAACGCCAGCACCAGCAGCGCGCCCAGCAGCATTGCGTAGACGATGAAGCCGAAGTAACCTCCGTGCAGATACTGCACCACGTCGGCGAGTCCAATGATGATGTCGGTGCTAACCCAGCCGAAGTAGAGCCGCACCGAGAACTCGCTGCAGAAGTAGTAGACCCACGCCTGCGAGTACCTGGGCGTGGGGTGGCGCACCACGAAGAGGTAGAGCGGTAGAACGGTGCACCAGAGGACGGCCAGTGCAAAGGTGGCCATGTGCACCCAGCTGAACCAGAAATCGAGCGCCACCCACGCCATGTTCGCCATGCAGGACAGCTGGAACCACTGGCGCAGGAAGCTGGGGTCCTCGGACGTCAGGTAGAAGCTGTAGGTCGGGTAGAACCGGTCGGTGACCACGGTGACGCCCAGGAAGAGGTATATAGGCACCCAAATGTAGAATACGTAGCTTGCCGGCGCCAGTGGGTTGTTCGGCGTGAGTGTGGAGGCCATGGGGGTCGCAGAGGGCGCTGGAACGAAGGATCCGCTGCTGTCGGCGGCTCTGGGGATTGCGTGGTGGGCTCTGGAGGGCGCCCAGGAGCCCTCGGGAGCGAACAGGAAGACGCCAATCGCGACGGCAATCTGCACGAGAAAGAGCACGACGTTGGCGCAGGGCAGGCGACTGCCTGGGGTCGGCGGATCCATCATCCCTCGGTCGCGGAAGAGAACTTATGCTCGAGACTCAAGGCGCGCGTGTGATTGGCGCGAAAATTCGAAATGGACGTCAGGGATTGGAGCAATATAGATTTGAAAAGCATGGATACAAGGAATAATAGCACAGACCGTTGGTGTTGGGTTGCGCTCAAGCCGCAGTCACAAGGCGGATGGAACCGTACTCGTTGTCCTTGGTAGAGGCTTGCGAGAGTCTGGATAGACGTCGTGGGCGTGGAGACAGCGGCTTGGACGCACTGGAAAGAGGCGAATCACACGCCAGCAGCACAAGTTAGCGAGGTGTTAGTGGCTTTGCTGGGCGAACGAGAGCAGCCTCCGTACCAGTTGAGCTCGATGGCCCAGTAGCTGCACGACACCAGCGCCATAGCCACCATAACTCCTGCTCCGAGCGTCGCTGCCGCTTGCACCTTCTCGAACTCGGCGAAGACGGCGCTGTCAAAGCCGGAGACGTCCTTGGAGGCGACGCCGACGAGCGCCCAAACTACCACGAGTGCCATGATGGGGTCGCGGCCGTGCGAGAGCCCCGATAGCGCCGCCACCAGCAGCACCGCCAGCAGCGAGAGGTACGTCGACAGCGGCAGGAAGTCACCGCCGTGCTTGAGCTGGATCGCCATCGTCCAGCCCACCATAGCCTCCACCGTGATCCACGCGAAGTAGAGCCGTACGCAGAGCTCGCTGCACAGATACTCGTGCCACGGCACCGTCTGCACGTTGTGCTTGTAGCTGGCGAACACGTAGAGCGGCAGCAGCGTGAGCCATAGCACCGACACAAGGACGCAGGCGGCCACCACGTCGCCGCTAGCTAGAGCGATGCACCAGGCCCCGTTGGCCACGCACGAGGCAGCGAAGCACAGCCGCAGTGCGTTGGGCTTGGCCGCCGAGTCGTAGAGTGAAAGCCCGGTGTAGGACACGTCCGTGACGAGCAGGATCATGCACAACAGGTAGATGGCATTCCAGATGGAGAAGGCGTAGCTCGCGGGGGTCAGCAGCGAGTCGTGCTGCGCGCGCACGGCAGCCGCGTCACCCAGCGCCAGCCCCACGCACGTCAGCAGCGTCTGCAATCCGAAGAAGGCGGCGTTCACCCACGGCAGCTTAGCCGTCTCCCGTAGCGTCGCGTACAGAGTCGCCATTCGATGAAGTATCTCTGCCTTTCCTGGGGTTTTCGAGACTGGACTGCTTGAAGTGCTAGGTTCTGTTCTGCTTGGAGCACAGTATCCGATTAGGAAGGTGATGTCATGTTGGCAAAATTAGGCTTGGCGCTAGTGCATGTAGCTAGCTACAGGGGTTGCTGCGTTGAAGACCTTCAGGGCGCGGTGGTGCCGTAGTCAATGTGCTGCGCGGTCTTGTCGCTGAAGAGCGGAGCGCCCGATTGCAGCGCTTGGAATTGCCTGTCAAGTGAGAGAGAAAATGTTACTTTAGTAGTTGGCTAATGGTAGAGCCGCCAATTAGCTCGACACTCACGTCTTGGGGGCCAGCAGCTTGTGCGCAGTGGAGATGATGATGAAGGCGGCGACGATGGCGGCGCTCTGTGTGGCGCAGGCGCGAATGTTCATGGCGATGAGCTCGACCTTGGCCTCCAGCGTGGTGCTCTTGGTGGCGAGGCCGACCAGCGCCCAGATAGCCACGAGTCCGAAAGCCACGTCGCCCTGGTAGATGACGGCAGACAGCGTGGCCACCGCCAGCAGCGCCAGCATCGCCACGTAGGACGTGAGCGAGAGGAAGTCGCCGGAGAAGTACTGCGCCGAGACGGCGAAGCTAATGAGCGTGGCAGCGCAGGTCCAGGCGAAGTAGAGAGTGACGCCCAGCTCGCTCAGCACGAAGCGCTTGAAGTCGAAGCCCAGGACAGCGCGCTGCGTCACGATGTGCATGTAGAGCGCCAGCAGCGAGAGCCACAGCACCACGATTGTCACAGTGGCCACGTTGACGAACTCATTGGTGAAGAAGACGATCCAGGCCATGTTCATGAGGCATGACACAGCGAAGAGCGTGCGCAGCGCCGTGGCGTTGGCTGCGCCCGTGTAGAAGGAGGCCGAGGGCACGAAGCAGTCGGCCACGACGGTGGCGGCCAGACACAAGTAGATCAAGCCCCATATGCTGAAGGCGTATGGCGCCGGCGTGATGAGCGTCTCGTAGCGGCGCGACATGGGACCGATGCTGCGTGACGAGTGGCTGTTCACGAAGATCTGGAGCACGTAGAGCGCCAGGTTCACCCACGAGAGCAACGCTGCCATGGTGTCGATGCGAGGATACAAGTGAGCTTCGAGAATGATGGGAGCTCAAGATAAATCCTGCTGGCGTAATGTTCTATTGCATTTTTATACAGATACCGCTGAGAAACTGAAATGCATAGACAACTAATACCCTTCCGAAATCGAAAGGATCAGACATATCAATATTCTTCTCTTAGTTGATAACGCGTCTTCTCACGACCTCGAGAGCGGTGAGCTCACCAACATCACCGTGCAGACTGCCTCCGAACACGACGTCGTACTTGCAGCCAATGG
>KV733851.1:5141-20335 GCA_000500225.2 Phytophthora pinifolia
CCCATACTCGGGAATGGGGAGCTCGTCTAGCTCCAGCAGAGTATCCAGTGCCGGGATAGCCTCGAGGCTGGCATCACCCTCGGCTTCACCGGTCTCTCCACTAACGAGTGTATACAGCTGCTTGCTATCATCGTGCGTCAGGACAGACGCCTCGCGTCTCGCAGTAGCCATCTGGCGTCGCTGCCGCCTCCTTGCGGAAGCTGTAGGCCAGCAGGCTCACATGAAAATGTCCTCAGGTGTTTCCACCTCTTGTTGCACCAAAGAAGCCAGCGATGAGCTGTAATGCTCGCAGCCCCCACCCAGTGCCCTCCACCTGCATCGTCAGGGTCCTCCCCTTGATGACTCAGCTCACAGCCGGCCGCGCCAGCATGGCACGCAGCGGTTCGTCGCCATCGGGGCTCTCACAGCTCAGCGGGTTACGTGCCGCTCACTAGGGCCATGCCCAAGATGCCTCGACATATTGTCGATGATCATGCCACGGCCGGCACGCAGCGAGGACTCATGATCGCTATGAGTCTCACTCAGTCGGTTACGTGCCACTCCACGGTCAGTCCTCAGGGCTCGCGTCCTCGACGCCAGTGTTCATTAGCTCAGACACTCTAATGTCTAGCACATTGACCGACGCGCAACAACAGCGCTTTTGCTACCTAGCAGAGGTGGGTTCATGACTTGCCAAAGCTCCACTAGGAGACAAGCGCGTAGCGCCTAAGGTCTTCGAACTCCAATCAATCCAGGGTATATGGCGTTCCAGCCATGCCATACCCAGAATGAGGTCATACCTCGAGTCGAGGTCAATGACCAGACAGCGTTCCATGCTGTCGAAGTCCAAAACCTTCACGCCCAGGTTAAAATGAGCCTTGGGTACCGAAACACGGGTCCCCGTCGCGAGGCAGACGGATACAATGTCACTCTTACGCGCTTTCAGTGCAACTGATTTCCTTCCATCGTGGAGCGTCGAGCGTAATTGCCCGACACCCGGAATCGACAAGGATTTTACATGGCTTCTCAAAGTCCTTCACGGTCGCCTCAACGACCAGCAAGCTCGGCTTGCCACACGTTCCTTGTTGTTAGAGAGCACAGCGCTCTTCGGGGCTGAGCCCTGTCGACCTGCTCCCTGAGGCTCAACAGAACCCAGTTCTTCCTCAGCAGGGCACCCCGCGCCTACTGGGTTTTGGCGTTTCCCCGCGTTGGGCTGCGGGTCGACGGATCCTGGCGCTGCTTGCGCAGCGGGCAACCTGGACGCAGGTGCTGTGTAGATAATGCCAATACGCTGCTCCGCAGCCTGAAGCTCCGTTTCTTCGTCTTCCACATAGCTGAGGTCCATCGGGACAGCGCCCGAGGCTCCGGAAGAGCTGGCTTGAGAAGCCGTCCAACCAAGTCGGGCGGACTTGAAGTTGAACTCGGCGTTCAACACCTCGTTCACAGCCTCCTAGGGTAAACACGGAAGACTTCCGTCCTGGTCACGCCAGGGTGCAGTCCTTCCATGAAAACGGTCACCGTGACAACCTCGGGAAGAGGGTCCGCCGCCATCGGCGATGAGAGCTCGTAACTCCAGGACGAAGTCCACCAACTCCTTCTTACCCTGGCGGGTAGAAATGAAGCGTGATCTCACGCGATAGGCCTGGTTAGAGCTGAAGCTTCAGCTCATCCCAAAAAGGGAACGTGCCACACGTCAGGGCCCACCCCAGCGCTCGGCCATCGAGCTTGGAGATAGCAAGCGCCACGTGCTGTTGCTCGGTCTTGAGCATGGCGGTCGCCATGGCTATCTCGACTTCTGTGCTCCAGAGCAGGAGTCTCCCGCGCTCCTTGCCGTCAAACATCTTGACGCTCACCATGAGCGTTTAGCTCTATGAGCATCACTTAATGCTCACAGACGCGGCCACCTCGCTGAACGTGCTCCAGCATAGCATTATCAAGCTGAGAAAACACCTCTAGATGCGTGTTCACAGAGTCGGGGCCTTGTTAAGCAAGATGAGCCACAGAAATGAACAACTCAGCATCGCTAGAAACTGGGGAAAGCAGAGAAGGCGACCTGGGGAGCCTTTTGCGGATGTGACCGGAGACTCTTCAAGCATGAGGTGGTGCAGCTTTGGCGAGGCAAATGATGGAGACTGATCGAAAGAACTGATCATCGCACCAATTAATGAACTGCTTAGCATTGGCCGCCAAGGCAGACAGTGCCTCACCAATTCACGCGAACCTTCTCTCAGCTGCCCATGAAGCTGTGCATTGGCAACGCAATCTGCTGCGGCAAGATGCTAGGCAGATCAACCCGTCCTATTATATCGGCAGAAAATGATGGGGCTAGCTCATCCAGCTAAAAATACCGCTCAGGTGCGAGCCGGCACAAGTCTCTCAATATTGACCCAATAATGGCATGCAGCATCTCAATCGAAAGCGGTGGTTTCACAGCAGCTACTACACCACCCGCACGCGCCCTGTTCCCCACAACGCATCGGTAGCAATGGAGCGCAGGCGCCAGCTCAGTCCTGCGGAGAAAACCCTAGTATGATTACTTCGGTGGTGCCAAACAAGGACGGAGTGGAGAACGAAACACCATTGCTCGGGTGTTGCGGACCCGCAACATGGATCCTACCACAGATTTCGTCGAGGTACGTCGGAGGTTACTTTCTCAAGCACGATCCTCTTAAACCCTATTTATGTTATAGACAGAAATCCACGCGACGTGGAGAAGGCTTAGGATTACCTCTTTGATTTTATAGTAAATCTTTTTTATAATGTCTGTTTTAACAGTGTTTAATTGCTTCTTTCCACCTTTTTGCAGCTTCAAACTTACTGTGAATTGAGTTTTTTAACAGCATAATCCGACTCTAAAAGGATGGCTTTACCACATATCTAAATGTCGTAGTACGTTTCGAAAAAATTGAGATCACCACTGCACAATCAATGTTTCTGCCACAATACAGTACACGGTGGAGAAGCTGGCCGGCCCCAGGTACTGCTCACCTCGAGCGAAAGTTGTTGGTGCTGGTGGTTCGAGTGCGCGAGTGGCAGTCAGATGAAAGCTGCTCAAGAGCCGGAGCGCGAAATAAATTAATCCAAGTATTGTATTCTCGGCTCTCGGTCATTCTGGTGCTTGGTGCTCTTCGTCAGACCCTGTGGCAACGGATTGAAGCTGTGGTTTACCGTTTGAATTGGTTGCCACAATGACCAGCTGCTGCGATTCGCACAAGTCAGGTGGCGACGCCACAGCACAGACACGCACTCTGCTCCTGATGGCAGTGCAATCCTCTGATGGGTGCGCACACAGTCGAGCTTGGAAATCGGAGCGCTCGCGGTCGGGCGAAGGACGTCATGCCTATGCGCGCTAATGTCACACTTGGCATCACCCGGCGATCTCCAATGGCCACGTGGAAATGGCGCATTCCATTGTCGGTCGGCGATGGCGGCTGCCACTGAAGACTCGCTCACTTTGCAATTTGCCTTCAAGCATCTCAAGCTTCGCTCCTCACTTCACCATGACCAAGTTTGTCCTTACCGGTTCGGATGGCAACCTCGGCCGCGTCGCCGCCGACTTCGCCATCGAGATCCTCAAGCCCGAGGACCACCTGACGCTCACCAGCTACAACCTCAAGGCCATCCCGGAGGATGTTGTGGCCGGCTGGCGCGCCAAGGGTGCCGAGGTCGTTGCTGCCAGCTACGAAGACGTGGAGGGCATGACCAAGGTGTTCCAGGGCGCTGAGGCCGTGTCCTTCATCTCGACGTGGCTGTTCGGTGACGGTCGCCGTAACCAGGCCCGCAACGTGTGCGCTGCCGCCAAGGCTGCGGGCGTCAAGCGCGTGAACTACACGTCGTTCGTGGGTGCCGGTGTGGAGACCGACGTCGAGGAGGAGATCCCGTTCCTGCCGCGTGACCACCACTTCGTGGAGAAGATCATCAAGGAGTCTGGCCTGCAGTACAACATCCAGCGTAACTGGCTGTACATGGACAACATCCCGACGCTGTTCGCTCCGTCGTGGAAGTTCTGCGGCAACAAGTGGCTGTCCAACAGCCACGGCGTGCCCGGCGCGTACGTGGCTCGTGAGGACTGCAGCCGCGTGTTCGCTGCGCTTCTGCTCGGTCGCGGTGAGCCCAACAAGGTGTACGACGTGACCGGCCCCGAGGCCGTCCAGCAGAAGGACGTGATGGAGTGGATGTGCAAGCAGACCGGCTACAAGTGCGAGTACGTCGACATGTCGGACGAGGATCTGACCAAGTGGTGGCTCGACCACGGTCTGCCCACGGACATGGCCACGGGCGACTTCTCTCAGCTGCCCATGAAGCTGTGCATCGGCGACTGCATTTGCTGTGGCGAGATGCTGGCCAACGGCTCCATGAACTCCGTGTCGGACACGGTGGAGAAGCTGACTGGGCGCAAGCCCGCGCGCTACCAGGACTACCTGCTCAATTACAAGGAGATCTTCCCCAAGGCGGAGTAAACGTGATCACCGCGTTGTATCAGAGCCACAGTAGAGCTCCAATCAATGTATCATGATGGTTTGCTCTTGAATTGCTTGTGCTGGTGTCGACATTGAGGTCGTGGCAGCGAATTCCGCCCTTTCAAGTCCTAAGTACCAGCGCCGCCACCAACTTGAGCTCTCTGCTGCCACGTCAATAACTGATTGGGTCAAGGCTGGACACAGTGCTTGCAGGCCAGCAGCGCTACCCAGATCTCAAGAGCGTTCTTCATCGTTGCGCCGCCGCGTGGTTACTAAAGCGCGAAGTGACCGAGTGCAGACCGACTCCATTGAGCCTGAGATCGCCCCTGCTTGCTTTCTACATCCACAGAACGCATCCTTCGCCTTCTTTAGCGTCCATCAAACAACGTCACTGGCAACGCAGCCATCCGCTGGTGTTCCTGCAGCGAGCCGTTATGAGATCTGGGCAGAACTCATACTTGCAGTTGCTCCTTGGGCCGTCGTCTTCGATTTTCTTCGACTCGACAGGCGCCCACGGGCGCACATAACGCAGTAGAGCGCTCGTTGTCGACGTGTAGATCAGTCCTTCCTCACGCAACCATGCAGCCGTTGCCGCGTTCCCAGGATTTTTCAAGCTTGCGAGTCGATGGCACGACTGGGTCGCAGTGTTGGTGCTTAGTGTCGAGCGTGCAATGTTCATCGCTCGAAAAGGCACCAACTGAACTTCGAGCAGTCCGCAGTAACGACCATCGAGCTCACCCCACCAGTCGGCGCGTCATAAACTGCTGACATTGCGCTACGAGGAAAGGTCAGCAGCGCCTCGATGAAATTAGCGGCTCAGTTGAGGACTCACAGCCATAGGAAGGCCTCCACTGAAGCCTCGACCAAAAAGATCGTTCTGGGCACGAAACCCAGGAAAAATCCAACGGCTTCAACTGATGTAGAGTGCTCGCGTCCTGCATCCCCAACCCATCGGTCGAAACAATCGCTGCAACCCGAGCAGAGAGTCCTGCAATGCTCACTTTGCCTTATCCGGACCTTAGCGAGTTGCAGTGTCCATGCGAGTGTGGGACCTTATTCATCGCTCGCTAGTGACCACATAATTTATGAAGGCGACTCAGATCTTTTATCGACGGTGCGGTATTCTTCGTTTTCGCCTTTTTGACTGGAGAGATCAACACGTCTCCAAACAGTGAAAACCCAGAAGTATCGAATCAACAGCCGCGCCTGCACTGTGAAAAAAACGCCATGGGTAGTGGAGCCGAGGTGAAATACATCGGATCTTCCAACACTCGACACCTGTACGATTCGATGGCAAGAGTGGTACTTGACTTCAACTTCAAGTTCAGTTTCGTGTTTCGTGCCCCTTCGTGCGCAAAGTGGCTGAAAGGACGTGCATGTACTGTGCTCCAACCATCGTGCTGGTGTAACCTGGTCCGCCCTGCAGCAACCGCACAAACCATCGACACCCTTTGGTCTTCGCCTGTTGAAAACGGTCAACAGCCCAGAAGTCGACGCGTCAGAAACTCCTTGCGCTGAAAAGGTGAACTCGTCGCTGCGGGCCAAGCGATTGTCATGGAGAGGGATATGGCGCTGAGGTGGCACCCACACTCAAAAGGACGTGTTCGCACTAGCCACTACTGTAGAAAACTCGAGATCACTTACTTCTTGTGTCCGGCCAAGGCTTCAGGAGGGATGCTTCACTGCGAGGATAGACTAGCAGTTCTCCACCCTATCCTGGCCTCGACGGCACTACGCGGTTGCTGCCGTGCTGACCCCCTGGCGCCACCGGGTGCCACAAGAAGGACGCCAGCAACGGATGACGCAATATTCCGCTGCCCGCAACGCCTTTTGAGTCCCTTCGGCCACAGACAGGCACTAACGCGATGGTAACCTTCCAAAGGGACACGAAGCTCTCGGTGAACGCGCGAGTCCCCGCCCCAGCAGTCCCATATCTCAATTTCCCCACTCTCCCCCAAGAGTACCCCCCCCCTACATCACCATGATGTCCCTCCGCACATTCCTCCCGCTGTCCCAGCCCAGCTTCGTCGAAATGCCACAGCTTCTCGGTCTCAAGCCGATCCAGCAATCCAAGCCGGTCAACAAGTGCTCTCTCGACTTTATCCTCTCAAGCGACACGGCCATTGCGAAGCCGGCGTTGCTGCCCTCCTTCCCGTGGGGTTCTCCGCAGCGAGGGTCGTCCAACAAGACGTTCGCCCCCATCCTGGCACCTCCGTCGGGTCCTTCTAAGATCGCAAAGCGCCGACGTCTGCAAAATACCAGCGTGTCCAATGGCAGCACGAAAGTCTCCGGCAAGGCTGGAATCGTGGTCGTGAACGGCGCCATCGTCAAGAAGGGCAGCAAGTACTGCATGGTCGAAGGCTGCACAAGTCGAGCCAAGCACGCACGTCGCTGCTGGCGTCACGGTGGCTCCGTCAAGTGCAAAGTCCCGGACTGCGCGAACCGCGCCAAGACGAAGGGCGTGTGCTGGTCGCACGGTGGCGGCACTCTCTGCTCCTTCCGTGGCTGCACAACCATCTCCGTCTCAAACGGTGTCTGCTGGGCCCATGGCGGCGGCAAGCGCTGCGCGATGGAGGGCTGCGCACGCCCGGCGTACGAGCGCACCGACCACCTCTGCACGCTCCACTTCGAGGAGAAGCAGTACATTTCCCAGGTCAACAACGCTCAGTGCCACGGCCACCACTGCTAATTCCCAGAGACCTCCATGCCATCGCCCCGATTTTTGAGACATTGCTGCCACCAATTCAGAAAAAAAACTTGCTTTTTTTTACGACTCAAGCATTCATTTTGAACACAACATCTTTTTAAAAAGCAGAATTAGAACTGAATAATACAACAGACGAGAAAAAATCCGTAGGATACAACACGCTCGGTGAGAATATTATTTGTACACAGATGCTGACTTCAAGGCGAAAAAGACCCATCTTCCTCACGTTCAATGTATAATCTTACCATGGGCTCTGCTCCTTTGCTCGCGTGAGGTCACGCGTTAATTCTGCATTGCTTCCATCTCTAACGTCCGCCGCCTGTATCATTCACCTACTGCCTTTCTCGGTAGCACTCGCAAGTCTTGAGGCAGGACCCGGTCTTCAACTTCCTATGCGTCGCCACGTAACACTGCCTGCTGCTCCTCGAACGCGCCGTAGGTTTCTCGGAAAAGCGGGTGGAAGAAAGCCATCCACTCGTCGTACGGGATGCGCTTGTTCTTCGTGTTCGGGACGGGATTCTCGCCGATATCCTCCCCCCCGCGGAATTCGTGCCAGTCGCAGCCCACGAACTGGCACATGTTGCGGTACCCCCAGCGGAACCGCTCCTTGGGGAAGATCTCGACGATGGTCGTCATCGGCCGCGCCCAAATGACGTTCACGAGGCCAGCGCCGTGCATGCTAATGATCATGTCGCTCTCGATGGTCGTCGTCATCTGCTCCGTGAGCGTGAGGTTGACGTAGTCGATGGATCGGAACTCGACGTTCAAGCCCTTGTACTCCACGCGCATGTTGGCCATGACCTCGTCCTCGTTCACCCACACGCGCTGCAGCGTGCGACCGCCGTACGATCGACGCGTGATGACCGTCACGATCATCGGGCGAACGGTAGTCACTCCGATCTCGCGCTCGATCTCCGGGGTCACGTTTAGCGTCAACAGCGACTGCGCGCGGAAGGTTTTAAACAGCTCCGACTCGTAGCACGGCTCGTCATCGTCCAGGTGCTGCATCATGGGGCCGGACAGCTCGTAGGGCGCCAGCAGCACGTCACCGCGGAAGTGCACGCGCTTGCCCATGAGCGTCGCTCCCTCGATGATCTCGTGGTTGGGCGCCAGCAGTCCCTGGTGCAGCGCGTCGATCGGCGACGGGTAGCCGCCGTCCAGGTGGATGACGCGGGTCTTGGCCATGTCCCAGCCCAGAGCTTTGAGCATGATCCACGAGTTCAAGGCGTACGAGATCTGGAAGAACGGGTTGTGGTCGTCCCGACGGGCGATGAGCACCACGGGGTCCTCGAACACGACGGTCTCGTTCTTGTCCGGCGCCTGGGTCGGGTTCTTGACGAAATCCCAGGCCGAGCGCTTCTTGTTCTCGGGCCGCCGTGGCGAGCAGATGGTGGTCATGGGGATGCCGTCTTCAGGCAGGGACATGAGCGCAGGCTGCCACAGCTGCTCGCCCTTGCGCTCCTTGTCGCCGGGCAGCTTGCGGAAGTGGTTGGCCAGCTCCGTGCAGGCACAATTGACCAGTCTCGGGTTGAAGTTGAAGCGTGGGTCGTGCGAGCCGCCGTCCTCGGCCATGCTCGTGATAGGCGCGTGGATCTTGACGCCGACAAAGTCCAGCATGAGGTTCTGGAAGGTGGCGGCGCGGATGCCGCCGCCAACGCGGAACACGGACACCTTGGTGGCCTTGTCGGGGCCGACTGGGGCCAGCTTGTCGGCGAGCCAGCCTCCGTCGGCGCAGAAATTGCGGGCAGCTTTTTGGACGGCGGTGATGATGCCGACGTCACGCTGTGCGTAGCACTTGTCCTTGGTCTCCTGGCTGCTGTAGTCGTGCGGAGGCTTGGTACGCTGCACCACGCGTGCCTTGAGCTGTTCCTGCAGCTCGAGTTGCTCCGCCGTCGGCTGCGTCACGGCAGCGGAAGTAGGAGTGATGGTCTCGGTGATCTTGGCCGAGCCGTTACGCGCAGCTTCGGCCTTGGCCGTTTCTTGCGGCTCGTGCTGCGCGTCCTGATGGAAGCCGCTGTGGCGTACGGGCCCGCGTACGGAGAGCGGCGCCTGGCTCTTGCTGCTGGTGCTGAAGCTGGTCGTGGCGGCCGATAGATCCACGACGCGAGCCACCATGGAGAGAGCGCCTAATAGCAGCAGCACGAGCGCCAGCGACTGTAGAAGCCGACGGCGCGCGCCGCAGAAGGTGCCGGCCGGGGAAACGGACACGGCCGTGGTGGACGCCTCGTCGGCCTGCTTGAGCATGGCGGGGGGCGAGGAGAGTGACGGAATGGCGAATGAGCGACCAGGAGATGTGTGGAGGGAGGCCTCTGATTGGGCAAAATGATGAGGTGGAGCAGCGAAACGACCGACTAAAGGACGATGCCACGAAAAGTCTCCGATTCTGTTGTCACGATCTTGTGCTGCATCTTGGACAGGTTCAGGACGTGTTTTACGCCAGGTTGGAGTGACTGCTGCCCGAAGGAGCATAAACGTTTTGGAGACTCCACCGACAAGACTACGAGAGTTGCCAGCAGGAGAAAGCCGCACCGTAGATGTCACGAGTCTGAAGCAAGGTGTGGACGGTGGTTGAAGGTCGAAAGCGTCGGTTGCGGTGACGAACAATAGTTCATTGGCGGCGCGATGCAACCTTGTTCCTATTGATCTCATTCTTCTACGTACCCTACTTTAACCAAATGCAGCAACAAAAAGAGGCTTTGAAAGCACGAAATCTTTTTTGGTTGAATATAGGGTTTTATCCTAGTTGTACGATATTTTTTCTTGAAGAACCGCCTGCTGCTCCTCGAACGCAGCATAGCTGCTGTTGAACAGCGGCACAAAAAAGTCCATCCACTCTTCGTAAGGAATGAACTTGCTCTTGGTGTTCGGGATCGGGTTTTCGCCAACATCCTTGCCCCCGCGGAACTGCTGCCAGTCGCAGCCCACGAACTGGCACAGGTTGCGGTACCCCCAGCGGTACCGTTCCTTGGGGAAAATCTCCAAGATCGTTGTCATTGGGCGTGCCCACAGGACGTTTACCAGACCAGCACCGTGCATGCTAATGATCATGTCGCTCTCAATGGTCGTCACCATTTGCTCCGTCAACGTCAGACTCGCGTATTCCACGGAGCGGAACTCGACGTTCAGGTCCCTGAACTCCTCCCGAACTTTGTGCATGACTTCGTCTTCATTCAGCCACACCCGCTGAAGCACTCGTCCTCCGTAAGGACGCCGGGTGATCACTGTCACGATCATGGGGCGGATGGCTGTGACTCCAATCTCGCGCTCCATTTCCGGCGTCACGTTCAACGTCAGTAGCGACTGGGAACGGAACGCCTTGAACAGTGCAGAGTCGGAGCATGGCTCGCCGTCCTCCAAGTGCTGCATCATTGGCCCCGACAGCTCAAACGGGGCGAGAAGCACGTCGCCTCGGAAGTGCACGCGCTTGCCCATGAGCGACGAGCCTTGGATGATCTCGTGCTTCGGCGACAAAAGGCCTTGGTGCAAGGCATCGATCGGCGACGGGTAGCCACCATCGAAGTGGATCACACGAGTCTTCGTGACGTCCCAGCCAAGCGCCTGGAGCATGATCCACGAGTTCAAGGCGTACGAGATCTGGAAGAACGGGTTGTGGTCGTCGCGGCGTGCAATGAGCACCACGGGGTCTTCAAAAACCACTGCCTGGGTGTTATTGGGCGGAGTTGTAGGCTTGGACACGAAATCCCACGCCGAGCGATCCGCGTTTCGAGGCCGCCCGGGTGAGCAGATGGATGTCAAGGGGATGTCGCTGTCAGGAAACAGCATCAGCGACGTCTGCCACAGCTGCTCTCCTCGACGTTGGCTAGCGGGCAAGCTACGGAAGTACTCGGCTAGTTCATCGCACGCGCAGTTAATCAGCTTCGGATTGAAGTTAAATCTCGGGTCGTGCGTGCCTCCATCGTCTGCCATCCTCGCGATGGGGGAGTTGATCTTGACGTCTGTTAGATCGAGCATGAGGTTCTGGAAGGTGGCGCCCTGGATGCCTCCAGGTACTTTGAACGTCGACACCTTCGTGGCCTTAGTCGGGTGCACAGGCCGCTGCTTCTCCTTATCCCAGCCACCCGTAGCACAGAAGTCCTTGGCCGCTTCTCGGACAGCTGGAATGAGGCCGACGTCCCGCTGCATGTAGCACTTCCGCTTGGCCTCCATATTACCGCCGTACATATGCGGTGCACGCGTCCGCTGCTCAACTAGGTCTATCCATTGTTGCTGTCGCAGGGTGTCCCTACGACGCAGGACTTGGTTCTCGACAGTAATGGAGCCGCTCGCGTCGGGCGAAAGAGTCACGACTCGCGCCACTATGGTGATGGCCCCCAGCAACAGCAGCAACAGCACTGCCGCCTCCAGCAGACGTGGACGGGAATCGCGAATCGTGGCGAAAGTCTTGGACATGGTGGTCTGGGGGCTCGTAGCAACTCAGGACGTCGAACGACTGTATGACGACTACTCGAGCCGCCGCGAGCGGCGGTTTGGAAAAATCTATATACGGTCAGACACTCGCGCTTGAGCTCGAGCCATATGAGCAAGGCGTTCACTGCAAGGTGTTCATGGTATTGCTGTGGATTCATAAGCAAGCGTACACGATATGTGGATTCGAGCGCAGCAGCTGGCACGTTGGAACAATGACAGAAATAATGCCGTTGTCCGTCCCCATCAATACAACGAGACTTGTCTCCGCTACACCATGGTGTCGGATCAAAACCCGGCGGCAGCTTTTGCAGCAGCCATGCACCATGATTCCGTTGCCCTTCGGCTTACAACATCGTCGCGAAATGCTACCGCGGCAGCAAAGGAGCGGAGGAAGCACATACTGTAGTGCTGGTTAGTGATGTTTTATTATGTTTATTATTTAAATCAAAAAATATGTCAGCATCTGATATATTATATTTAATTATTTTTAAGTTAGCAGCACCATGTCCACCGTCGCCGTAAAAGTGAGGTCGATCGTGACAGCACTTTTTTCCTTACAAAGAACAAGCTAAACTACACCGAAAATGCTCTTCATTTGTACGAGTAATCCTCTCAGAATGATGATAATTTTACTACCATTCTGTGTCGACTTTGCAACTAAAGCAGCTAGTTTTGTCGACTTAGCGCTCAATTACCGCGCTCTTTAAGTCAGCGCCTCAAAGTGTCTTCTCGAGCGCAATCCAAAAGGGCCCACTTCACAACTTACGACGATGCAGTGCTCTTCAACGTTCCTCACCGCCTTTCTTCTAGTCCTAATGACAGCCATGCCCTCTGCTACCGTCACCTCCACCGACATCGCGGCCTCAACGGACCCCTTGGCACCTGAACTGCTGGAAAAGACGTGGACGGTCTCCGCTGCTACGCTCGACAAGCTCGAGGTGCAGGTCGCCGGCAACGTGTTCGTGGACGTCGACAGCTCCTTGGCAGACGACCAAGTCGCCGCCAAGATCGTGATGCGGGCCAGCTCGCCCAAATTGCTAAACGCAGTGAACGTCGGTGCCATTGGAGATGACAGTGGGCTGCGGCTGCACTACAAAAACGAGCAGGTGCACGTGGAGGGTCTTGTGACCAGTACAATCCTTTTCAGCAGGCCCCACATGCTGCAATCGCTCAGTACTACCAATACACAGAACGTCGTCCTTGGAGAGAACATCGTCGTGGAGGAGGACAAGACGGCGCAGCTCCACTTCTCTACGCACGGTAAAGGCCACATCTTCGTCGGGTCGTCGGCCAGCAGCAAGTTCGACGTCAAGTCCGTGGGCGTTGTAGTCTCGGGCGACGGTGGCGTGCAATTGGAGGCCTCGACGCTCGAAGTCGCTGAAGAGCTGGTGGTTTCTCTGGTGGGAGCGGGTCACGTTGCTGTCCTGGCAGACGAAAGCTTCGTCGCCAACAAGGTGGAGTCTGCTGTAGCTGGTACCGGTAAGGTCTTCGTGCAGAGCTCAGGGTTGGCAGTCGAGACGCTCGCCACGGAAGTCGTGGGCAACGGAGAGGTCTCGTACGCGACGTCGGGCACGTGCGGCAATGAAAAGATCCGACTCGCTGGCGAGGGCTTCGTGAACGCGGCGTCAATTGTTTGCAACAGCGCGGACGTCAGCATCCTCGGCGTGGGTAAAGCTGTGGTGCAGGCTACAGAGCGTCTGTCGATAATGCTGCTGCTCACTGGATCGGTCGAGTACGTGAATGGCCGCCCCAAGTCGATGCAGTCGTCGGGTATCGTGCTGGAAAGCAGCATCAAGCCCGCAGAGGCTGTTCCCTCGACGGAGTACGAGCCTCTGAGTCCGCCGACTCGAGCCGCCACGGGCGTCTTTCTGACCGTCGAAGCCGCCAACAACAACAACAGCCCCTACATCCACGTGCGGCCAGTCGTGGAGCCCACCGTGAAGCTGCAGAATCTGAGCGCCTCACTGCCCGAGAGCATGAGCGCGTTGGTGCTTTTCGAGGTGGCGATTGTCGCCATGGCTTTCGTCGCCTTCTCCGCTTTCAAGTTCAAGCAGCGCCGGATCTGCAGCAAGTACCAGACTTTGCTGCCGTAAGTCTTCGATTCCTTTATTCACAGCTAGCGCGTAGTGTACCCTTAGTTCCTTTGTAGCAACTCATGATGGTGAGTTTTAATCTAGTTTTCTCGCAGCCGCAGTATTGCAGCGCGAAAAAATCGCGTGGGCGCCGTCAGAACCGCAGAGCATGTCGGCGTGACCGGGAGCGATTCCTTTCCGCCGATTCGACCTGCGTGGACGAAGTTGCGGCGACAGTTGGCAGGATAGCGGCGACTGCGAACCCGAGGGAGACGATGAACTTCATTGCTCCTGACATGCTGTGGCCTTCTCTTTATGCAAGCAGGTAATCGCAGCGACTTTGATGTTCACATTCTGGGTCGCTAAGTTGTGTAGGGTGCTTCCGTCAAAGCTGTGCAGCGCGTCTCGCGACGGCACAGCATATTGAAGCAAGTATCCACCGCAGCAGTCCGAGTCTTTCCAGCAGAAGTTGCCTTTCGAGCCAGTGTCGGCTAGTGTAGCCATCAGTCAAGCTCACTTCCAGCTCCCCTTTCGTGCCTTCCGCTGCATGAGCCGATTTATCGTATTGCGAAGGCTTTGAGCGTAGACGCCAGCGTCTCCATAGACTCGAAGTCCATTGCAGTGTGAGGCTGGTAGCAGTCCGTCCTGTGATGCGAAAGCCAATTTATGCGAAATTGGTTTTTTTGTACCGTACACAATGTGCTACATGAATATTATTGGCCGAAAATACTTAGGCTCTAAATGGCAATTTGTGGCGCGCCTCCATCACACACACTCCATCGTCGCAACACAACCATAATGCCGCGAACGCCACGCAGCCTCGACATTCCGCCGCACAAACGCGTCGTGATCAGCCTATTTCTCGCTGAGCTCAGCGAGAAGGGTCGGCTGCCCTTCGACAGCAAGAAGCTGGCCATGCAAACCTTCAGTGTCAGTCGACAACATCTGGAAGCTGAAAAGCACGCCGCAGCGACTGACCGCGGGTCGCCGTCCGTGCAGCGCGCGCGGCGCTACACGACCACCGAAATAGGCCGGATTATTACCGCCGTACCACTCTGCAAGCGGCAAACGATCTGTAGTATCTCCCGGGTCCGAATCACCAAAAACCCCAACACAGCAATGCGGGGTCCAACCCGCACGGAAATAGAGCCGAATGTATTGATGTGTTGGTCAGGTAGAAGATTGAAAAGTTATAGATGTGGAGAGACTACGGGTACTGATGGTAATCAGCCCGAGCTCTTCCTGGACATGCTCTGCGAGAGACGGACTGTCGTAGGCAGAAACCACCTGCCCGACTAGGCGTGAGAATGTACATGTAACTCCGCTAAAGGAAACATGCAGTTGGTCATACTAAATCCTTATGCAGCGCGACAAGACAAGTTGCCTTTGCCGGCATAACAGGCTGCACCCATTGTCCACGACCTGGCGGCCGTCAGACACATCTCGGTCCGCCTGAAATACTAACCTAGCATCACTCGGTGACTGAGCCTGCCGCTCGTTACCAGAACCGGATGCCAGGTGGAAACTTTGGGGTTCCGCTGAGGTGAT
>KV733852.1:0-12662 GCA_000500225.2 Phytophthora pinifolia
GCAGCGCTGTATTCCCACAAGCACACCATGCCATCCTGGTCTACGCTGAGAACTTCCGAGGCTTTCGACTGATTACTTTCGCGGCTGATGCAAGAAGCGAACAGGACAGCTCGCCGATGACCCCGAAACACCTCGCGGCGGATGGTCTTCGTATTGAGCGCCTCGGTGTCTTCAGGTCCTGGAAAATCAAATGCTGCCTGAATGCTGGTTGCTCGCACCCCACTGCTCCCGTGCTGTGGATGCAAGTTGAATTTCACTAAATCACCGGTCGAGGCTCCACATAACAAGCTAACATTGCATGTCGTCGGCCTAATGAGCGAAAATGATGCGAAAAATGATCCACAGCTCAGATCAGCGGTTGCCCAACCCGTTGCAGCGTCCTTCGTAACAATACTCGGTGCACGCTCACGTAGCTCAGGCGAGAATGATAATTCAGCCAGTGCATCAGCAGCTGAAGTCTGCATGAGCAATTCGAGGCTGCGAGGCTTGAACTTCGCGGGTTCAACAGGAAAGCAGTCTTCCGAATGCGCTATCCGCTTCGGCTTCGCTGGGAAACCTGCCATTGGAACTGCGTTTGAATTGACGGCGAAAACGACCACCGTTTTGCGTCTGAAGAACGCAAGCACATTTTGAGCGTCAGGACTCAGTATTACCCGAGTAACCCGCGAGCGTTCAGCCTTTGGGGGTGACCACGTGCTCAGCATCGTCGGTTGGTCAGGAAGCAGATCCCATAGAATGATCTCGCCTTCAGTGGTTCCGCATATGAGCAGATCTCCACTTGGTGACAGCTGCAAACATGAGCAAGCACCGAGTACTGGCGGAAAAACAATCGTTCGCACCTGCAGGCGCAGTTCCTTCTGCCAAAATGTTGAACCGGGTCTTGTGGCAGTTGTCACGTCTAGAGGAATCACTTGGATGGTCTTGGGTTCTATCAGAGTCGGGGCTGAGCCATTAACGCCTTGGTGCCGAGATAACAATTCCTTCTTAGCTGGTCGCGATGTGCCAAAAAGACTGAATCGCTTTTTCGCTGGGCTTTTGGTAATAAGCGGAGTAGGAGTCGCGGTGGCTGATGTTTGCCGCTGTGAAGGAAGCAGCGGTAAGCAGCTTTGGTGCACTAGAGCAATGGATTTCTGCTCATTCCGTCGATTTCGACTTGTCCGCAGATGGTCGAGGGATGCTTCGAACAGGGCGGGCCGTAATGTCGAAGATCTTGTAGGTCGTGGGGCTTGGGAATTGGCTGGTAGTTTCTTTGCTTGTGGCGATGTAAGCTTCTCAGTTGAAGTCGGGAACAAGACGTTCCTGAAGGCGCTCTTGACAGTATTTCGTACGCGTTGAGAACTCGACTCAAACTCCAGACGAATATCCTCCGTGATCTCAGCGAACACCTCAACCATCAAAGTATCAAGAATCTTCGTCGCGAAGTGCATGTTTCTTTCGCGGTCTCGAGCTCGGTCAATGCTCGTGTGTGCAGATTCCCAGCGTTTCACCTCCACCTGGAGAAGTTCTTTCGCGGGTTGAGTGCTGACGTCGTCAACTGCGGCGTCGACCCACGAAAAAACGAGGCCACGCACGAAATACACCGTTCCGTATTGACGCGGAGAATACGACTCAATCCCCCACGCCCCATCATACACCGTGGACGTAGCCCCTGGAACTATGATCCCCAGTCCCTGCGCTTCGACTTTGCGGTCTAAGAGGCTCTTCTGAATCGCTTCCACGCGTTCGACTCCTGTCTCCAGTGTCGCCAGTGCTTGCTTTAAGGCGTCCTCAAACACCCGGCGCCCTGAATTTCTCTCCGAGTCAATACTTTGGATCTGCTCCACCTGTGCACCGCTCTGGTTTAGCGACTCTAGGATGTCTCCGAAGTCTAAGGAAGGGGGCGTCGCTAGTCTGTTTTCACCTTCCTGTGCACTTGGTGGCGTATCGAAAAAGCCTTTGATGGCAAGTTGCTGGTTCTGTGAAAGGATTTGGAGCGCTCGGTGCTTGATCGCTTGCAATTCCTTCGCTTTCTGGGCCAGTGTGTTTTGCTCTAGTTGAAAGGAGCGCATCCGTGCTTGAAAGTTTTCTTGCGCTGCTGCAAAGTCGCGGCGACGGCGCTCCTGGACATCAAGTACCAGACTCTCCACAGAGGACGACGCATTCTTCTGTGTCCCTCGCTTAGTAAGTTCTTGTCGGCGTGCAGTGGAGACGACTTGTGCGATATAGTCCAGATCCAACTTCCCTTTGGCGAGCTCGTCCTCTAGCAGTGTAGTGCGTTCGTGCACTAGCCGACGGATTCGACGAGCTTCTGTTTCGCTGGCTTCCTGTTGCTTCTCCCGTAAAACCTCCATCTCAGCCTGTAGACGCAATTCTTGTTCATCCAATGCCTCCGTCTGGGCACGAAGTGTATCCAGAGTTGTGCGCTGCTGGACGAATGTTTCGAGCTGACTATCCCGTTCTCGTTCCCATCGAAGCTGTTCAGCTTGCCGATTCTCAACTTTTGAGGCACTGATCTTCGCTTTTGCACGCTCCAACTGGGTCTCAAGCTCGCTCTGCTCCTCTCGATGACTCTCCATCTCGCGCTCTAACGAGTCGAAGTCCTGGACGAGCTTTTGGTAGTACCGGTAGGCACTCGCAGGCTTCTGTTTACGGCTTGTCGTCATTGAGGCACGAGATGGAGGCTGCTGGGTACTGGAAGGCGGCATGGAGCTGATGAAGCCGCCCTCTCGTGTCTCCATCAACGAGCGACTCCCTGCCAGATCTGCTTTAGGAAAAAATGGATGGGCTTTCATACTGAAATTCCCAAAGATGAAGCGCCGTCATGTAGCAGCATTTCATGTTCAGTAATCTTCACTGGTGGAAGATTGAAGACGTGATGCTAACAGACGGGGTGTTTCTTGACGCTGTGGACGTTGAAGACTCGACTTCGAAGGAAGTCGCTGTTTGACTCGTGGGGTTGAGTGCACTGAGTAGAAGCAGCAAGTCGTCTTCGCTGTTATTGGTACTTCTGCTATCCAGGGATTTTGTTTTGATGCCGTCACTGGACTCCAGTGTGCTCTGCTCTTGGTCTGCCTGGTAGCCATCGGGACACGCTGCAGGGCGCTCCAGAACTCGCAGTAAAAGAGTTTCGATACTGCTAGAGCTGCTACCACTATCTTCATGGAAACCTATTTTCCGCCCAGCAATGTTGGGTGTCTGGGTGGGGCGGGAAAATGTAATTGTGCTCGGACGCTGTGGCTGTGGATACCATAACCATTCTGTCTTCTCAAAAGCCTTTGGCGTATTCTCCAGATCTGCGCGGAGTTCATCGAGCTGTGACGACAAAAGCTTGATCCCAGTCAAAGCGTCTGGGATTTCTAAGGCGTTTGCCGACTCTTCTTGCCAACCTAGCGGGTGCAGCAACTTGGAGACTCGAGATGGCGACCCACTAGTCTTTGCCTGGCTTAAAGTTGGCAGGTAGATCTGGTCCTTGAGGACATGCTTTTCTCGACTCTTTTGTCTTCTCGATGCATCCTCCCCTATACTTTTCCCACGGTAGATTCTTGTGGCCATCCTCCCCATGGCCTTCACATGCTTGTGCTCGCAAATGGTCATTTCTCGATCCCATTTCTTGACATTCTCGGGTGGGAAGGCTGACGTTAATACCGCAGCAGCCACAGACTTCCGCGAAATCGTGGGGATAACAGTGTCACGAGGCAGAAACGCTGCAAACGGTGTTGCCGCGGTGGCCCAGCTCTTCGAGTCGACTCCCGTAGTTGTCGGTCGTTGCACACGGGAGTCTAAAGCATCGTCATCCTTGCTTGACTTCCCCGATAGCAACCGCCATCGTCGACAACTGAAAGTCCCGCGAGAACCCGAAGCCGAGACGCTTGGTCTCAATGCCGGGGCTGCCATTTCGGCACGTTGAGTCACCGACTCCTTCATGCGAGTTCACCCACGTCTTTCAAGCCGTAGGTTGCTCGGTGATCGATGGACTCACTTACGTTGACAGCACGACCAGATAGCGCTATGAAAAGCCCGTATTTTTAGAGTTCCACGATCGATTCATACTGAGTGCAAGTGTATCTGGAAATGATGTTTCTTGTTCAAAAAGGTTTAAATACGACAAGCGTAGTGGTTGATCCCCATCTGAATCTCGATGTCTGCTGCTTCCACAGCAGTCAAGCGGCGAATGACCAAACTGGAGATCAGAAATAGAGTTCACTACGGCCCTGTCGTCTCCATATTCCACATCGGAATCTCCCAGCTAAATGACTTCAACGTCCATCCAGTGAAGGTGACGTGACCAGCATCCATCGCGCCCGTGCGTTCCGTCGTCTATCGAAGCGAACAGAGCGTGCGCCTCCAACTCCCAGTCTCCCACCACGCAGAAGAACGCATCAACAAAACGAGGTTACAAATTCTAGTCAGCTGGAGCAGACTAGAATTCGTAGCTCTCGCCGTCGGATGAAGACACCCGTCTCGGGCGGAGGCCCTCGCCAGCCGTCGTCGGATCATCTGAAGCTGTCGTTGCGGTCGAGCCCGAAGCGCGGAAGGACTTGTCGTCGAAATCGTGCGTGTTGCTGAGATCACTCTCCGTCGTGCTCGCGTCTAATGCGGAGTCAGATTGATGAGAGTTGTAGCTCTTGCCGGTTAAGTCGGAGCCATAGCTCGAGCCGGTGAGACCAGTGCCATAGCTACTTCCAATCACATCCGTCCCGTAACTCGATCCACCCAAGTCCGAGTCGAAGCTCGATCCTTCCAATCCGCTGCCGAGGCTGCTGCCTTCGCTGTAAATGCGGGGCTTAGTGAAGTCGCCATTACTGCTGGCGCTGAATTCAGAGCTAGCGACGTCGCTAGTGAAGTCGGCGTCGGTTGAAGCAACGTTGCTGACAATGTCCGTGGTGCTGCTACCGTTATCGGAGGTGGCGATTCCACTCGCGAACTCGCAGGTGGCGTCGATCGTGCTGTCGAACTTTGTCTTTCCGTCGACGTCGACCGAGCTCACTGTACTGGCGTAGTCCGGGCTGGAGGTCGGAAAATCGATAGTTCTGTCACCAATAACGTACTCGGTGTTGTCGCTTGAGTTGGTACTAGCAAATTCGTTGCTGGCGGCGAGGTCCGGGCTGTCCGTCTTCGTCTTTTCGTAGCCAGACAAGGTCAAGGTTTCGTCCAGAGGTTCAAAGGCCACGGGCTTACCGGAACGAACAGAAGGCTCGTCCTGAGTGAAGTCGACCGTGCCGATCGAGGATTCCGAGCCGTCACGAATGTCTCCATCCTCGCTGCCTTCGTCGCCGGGCATTTCCGTTAGCATCGCGTCCATTGTGTCGCCACGCATCCGAGGAGGGGGCTGCTCGTACATGTTGTATTCATCGTTGTCCGTGCTCGACAGGTCAGACTCGCGGCCACTGAGCAGCGGGTTGAACGTGGGCTGATGAGCGTAAGGCGAGTCATCGGTGCTGTACTTGAATGACGTCCCCATGGACGTCTCGCTCTCGAAAGAAGGTCCCTGACCGCCAGGTCCGATACCGAATTCCTCGAGGTCGGGGGTCCGTCCATAATCGAGGTTGGGGTCCTCTTCGATGATCCTCGACTCGCCGTCATACATCGAGTCGTCGGGGTAGTTTGACTGCGAGTCGCCGAACGGATCTCTAGCCGAGCGACCGTTGTAGTTGTTGCCTGACCGCTGCATCGGCGTGTCGTAGTTGTTGTACATGAGACCAGAGTCGCGTGGACCGCGACTGGAGTGGAGAGAGCCTGACGACGACACCGTATTGTTCTGGCGGCTGAGCCGGTCGTTGAACACAAGAGCACTGGCGTTCAGGGCTGGACCACGAGAGTTACGGGATCGGCCCCCCGTGCTGTAGTTTGTGTCCTTCCACCCAGACCCGTGCGACGTCAGCCGCGCCTCAGGCTCGGCATTCCAGTCCAGGTGGGACTTGGACTTGGTTGCAGCGTAGGATGCCGGCAGGCCGAAGCCGCTGTCCCGGAAGTGGTCGGTGCCGCCAGGCAGGCGCTTGCGGCGCCAGAAAACCACTGCGAGAATGACAGCCACGACGACTGCCACTCCAGCGATGACGATCCCCACGGTCGCGCCGGTCGAGAGGCCTGAGCTTTCCTCTTCGGCCACGCTACTGGTGCTGCCCTCCACGTTGGTCGTGATGAACGTGATGAAGTGGTAGCTCTGCGCCAGGTAGTCCTTGGGCGGCAGGATGATGTGTGCGAACACGTTGCGCTCGCCCGAGCTGCTGTAGGTGATTTTCTGGCGGAAGCTGGCGGTGCCTGCGCTCGTGAAGTTGGATGTCTCCTGCTCGGCAATTTTGCGGTTGGACCCTGTGCGGAAGATGTCGCACACGGTGGAGCGCATGCACGTGTGGATGTTGGCGTGGCCGATCTCCATGGGCAACCCCGTGGTCGGGTCAGGCACCGTGGTCTGCAGCTTCGTGAGGTTGAACACGTTATCGTTGAGGTTGAGCGTGGCTGTGAAGGCGTACTCGACCTCTTGGTCGGCGAGGATGGTGCCGGTCGTCGTCTGCTGCAGCGAAATGGTGAGCGGGCACTCGGACGCCGAGCCCTCCTCCAGCACGTAGGCGAAGTCGAAGTTGGACACCTGCATACCCTGGTCCATCCAGTAGCAGTAGGTCGTGGTGCCGTCGTAATCGTAGTCTGCGAATAGAGGCAAAGGGAGTTCAATTAGTTAGTCGCCAGCGATAATGATGCGCATCAAGGCGGACGGACGGACGAACCGTAGAGCGAGGGCGCGGTGGTGGCCGAGGCCAATACACTCGTCACCAGCAAGAGGCCCGCGGCCTGCCGCAGCCGCGAGGAGCTGCCGCTGCGCCGGACCTTCATGCCGACGTATAAAAGGTAGATGGTGCGCTGAAGGCGGGAGCTGAAGCAATGCGCGGCGGCATCGGCCAGCTGGCTTCTTGTCCGCGATAACACACCAAATTGGTACAGGGATGGGCAATTCGATGTGGCCCGCCCTTCTTTTCTCTCATGGAGTGCCAATCTCTTTTCGAAGGTATTGGGTTTACAGATACTATCTACCTGGGATTTGTAAGCATGGCCTCCAGAATTGGTATTAGATTTCAAATGCGTGAGTAGCGACCTTTTCCACTTGAGCACAACATCACGACAGCTCCATAAAACAACTCCCTCTTACGATTTTTCAAATCCCGGAATTAGCTAAATCCCGGGTTCAAATTTGCCAACAAGACTACCATCCACCAGCACAAAAGTTATCTTGGACTCTGCACACGGTGCTACTGTAAGTAGAGAGACTGACATCCTACAGCGCAGTGATATGCAGTAAAAACACAAACCTTTTTATCTAATGTATTGGTGTGTTGATAGCTGCACTTCCTTCAAGTGCTCAAGGGTTGCCATATTCCGCCCACACATTTGGGTCCTGCTAACTCTGAGTGCGATCTTTTGGAGCGCCAGGATGCTCTTCTTGTCCTCGATCGAGAGTCTGCTCGACTTACTATAGTTGATAAGGTAAATGGTCAATTAGAGGCCGTGTGGTCAATTCAAGGCCGGCGCATTATTGTCCACTGAGCACACTTTATTTGAGATTCTTGCCGTTCATTCCCTAAAATTAAGTTAAGTACGAAACCTTTACAAACAAATTTCAAGCTGGTTGGCGGGAAACGTTGGCGGGAAAATGCACTGGTGGTGGATTTCTTCTTCAGTGACTTTGAGCAATTGACCATTTCCAAATTTGCAACGATGAAGACGTACACGATCGAGAAGAAGCAAGACACCATCGCTCTAGTCGAAGCACGGTCAACGATTGCTGATGTCGCCAATACCACCGGTGTTCACCAGCGAACCATCCGGAAGTGGTTGGGGACGGCGGCGAAGACTGGCCTGCAGAGTGCTGCACGCCCAGGCCCGAAGCCGTTCTTCCCCGAGCTGGCAGAGCGCCACATCTTTGAGTGGGTGGTTGGTCGGCAGCTGGTGGGTCACCCAGTCGGTCGGTCGGTCATCATTCACAAGGCCCAGGAGGTAGCCTTGCTCGGATGCGGTCGGAGCATTGGTGATGGGTGGTATTGCCGCTTTATGGAGCGCTTTCCCGAGCTCACGGGGAGAGCTGCCCAAGCTTTGCCACTAAAGCGGAATTTTGTTGTCTCGTCGGACCTTTCAACGCTGTTCAATACTTTGGCAGGACTGGTGATCGAGCTCAAGCTGGACAGCTCGCGGGTGTTTAACATGGATGATACGGATTTCCAGAAGCAGTTGAAGAGCAAGAGGGTCATCGCTGTTCGAGGTTCCAGAAATGTGTGGTCCACAGTGCATACCGCAAACTTTCACCTCTCCATAGTTGCATGTGGAAGTGCTGCAGGCTTCGTCGTTCCTCCCGTGTTCGTCTTGACATAGTCCACGCCTTCTGCGCACTAGTAAAAGGTCATTAGGAAAGGTGACCGTTAACTGCCATAAATCTAGGACTGAAGACAATCTTCATCACTTTCTTTCATCGTTAATCCAAACCCTGTTAGCAAGCTGATATCACTAATATACCATAAAAACACTCACGTTATCGATCAAGCACAACGCGTTACTTGAACTCACCAAAGCCACAATAGCGTGCTTCCACCGTTATGCAATATCAATTCCTCTTCTTCCAGGTAGTCACGGTTGGCGGCAACAGCTACCTCCAGATGGTATCGATTCCCTCCTTGCCTGAGCTTTCACATCGGACCCCTTACCGGATATATCTCCGAGAGTAAATAATCTGAAACGGAGGCTGAGCGGCTCGACGGTGTATCGCCCAGCGTCGCCAGTGTAGTGTTTCCGAAGCTTACATGCACATGCGAGGTTAAGCGGTGTCCCGTGACCACGTGCAGAAGATGTCCTCGCTGTGGCTGCGAATGTGACGGTGTATCCCTCGTCGTGAAGACGTGGAAGACCGCGCTCCGCTAGCGTTCCCAGCCCTGGTACGAAGAAGACTCCATTACAACGCGAACCGTTTTTTCAAACGCGTCGGAAGATAGCTTAAACATCACCCCGAGCGCCACCGAAGCGGGCATCTATCGTTCAGCAGAATCCGTCAAGTATGTACCTATTAGCGGGTCACAGTGAGCGGGAATATGCTGATTTTTCTTCTGTCATGTTTCCAAGAGCGACGTTGACTCAGTAGCTACAAATACACCAACAAGACAACGAGAAAGCTCAGTTACTGCTGTTGAGTTTGGCGTGCGAAGTGAAGACGAGATCTATATTTGTCTCCATTTTTCACGCCGACACCGGTACGCGGGGCTCGCAAAACATCACACATTTTTGCTCTTATCGATTGTAAAGACGATCTGGTAGAGTTCATGAAAAAAAGCAGGCGGCGAAACAAAAGCGACACTCAATCGCCTTCCGGACGACGCCTAAGCCAGCAATGAATGGAGGCTGTCCAGCCACCGACCTGGAAAAGCTCCTGGATTATTTGACAACGCAGCTCTTCAGAACTGCCGTGACGATTCCACAGAAACATAACGCCAGTTTACGTCACTTCCTGATGAAAGCCCAGGAGCCGCGTGTGAAGGCATTGCAGACAGAGATGATCAAGTTGCTGGTGGTCCTGGATCTGGAACACCGTTGAGTGCTCTGCCTACATGCTCGTCACCCACACTCGTCATCCGAGGAGCTGCCGAACAGGTCATTCTCAGTAAGCGCAGACTTACCAGGAGGCCGCACGTAGTAGAGCGTGTTCCCCTCCCGGTGATACTCACCGCCATCACAAGACGGCGAGAGAGAAGCTCCGCGCTTCTTGGCAGCAACTGACTTGGCCTTCCAGGCCTTGGCTCGCGCCAAACCCTCAGCAAGAGTGAGCTTGCGTGGAGGAGCTTCCACAGGTTCGGCCCTCGCAGGCGAACACTGACGCTCGGACTCCTACGAGTCACTGTCTTCACCACTGAAGACGACCTCGAGCTCATCCATGAGCGCTTGGTAGGCCGTGCGGATGCCGCAGCCTGGAGCCGCAGGCACCGATGCCGTTGAGGCACCAGAAGGTGCCGGGGCATTGCCGCTAGGCTCTGCCCTTGGAGATGGAGCCCGCGAGGCCTTCATCTCGAGGAGCGCTTGCGCACCGTCCGTTGGAGGAGAAGGCATGAGATGCCGGGCTCGAAGAAGAGCCTGCGAAGTGCGAGTGCAAGCTGCGAAATGCACAGGGATCAAATAAATAAATTGCTCCAGTTGGCGGGTCAAACCACGTCAGCAGAAAGGTCTTTGATAAGACCAGGTGGCCTTCCTCTAAGTGGGGGAGGATGCAACGGGACACCAACCGAATGCGTGTGTCATTGCATAGGGATTGATGAGGCGTCAATCCCATTGGACGAAAAGGTCCCGTCCGTATTAAGTACGGACCTACGTAGTTACATATGCCTATTCGGGGTATGAGATACTCGTTATCCTCTGAGCCAACCATTGGTCAGTTGATTATGTTTCATTATAGGAATCCTCTAGTTTGTATTGCAGGCCATACTAAGGGCCTCCTATAAATATATTCAGTCTGAAACGTACCCTCTATTTGGTTAACTGTCCCCCTGAGACCAGGGACTAGTGAACTGTAGTTCACTGGAAGTATTGCATACTTTCCGCACTTCCTCTGTGCAAGGTGCTGTGCGCCCCGTCACAGTATCCGAGTCCGCTTCGCGACGAGGTCCGTCTTTATGGCATACCGCCGTGGCTGATCCGTGTCCGTGGGGGTCTCTGCTTGATCCTTCTTCGTTGCGCGAGGGGGTGGCAGAGCCATCGGCCTCGAGGAAGAGCGAAGCCTCCCAGCAGGATGTCCCGCGCCTACTGGGAGTCGTCGTTTTCCGACTAGCTATGTTGAGAGACGGAGTGGCCTTGCCACGACCCGCCTTCGAGGGCAGTTCCGACGGAAGTAACCTAGCAGGTTACAACCGAATCAGCGACCACTCGCACCTGGGGACGAGCCGCCTCGGCCGATGATATCTTCCGTGGGTTCAGCACGACCCATATACCCTTGCGCCGAGCGCACGCGGTGGTTTTCCATCATGGCGATGTGGACCGCGTCGTTGAGAGACTTCGGAGGGAACGGTAGCGATAGGCCACGTTGACCAGCAGGAATGTCGAACGAAGCTCTTGTTCCATGAACGACCACGAGGTGAAATACCCCGGGGATGACGTCTCTCGGGTCATCGCCCAAGTACGAGCCCTGCCTCCCAGGCTGGAGAGTGCGAACACCACTTGCGCCCGCGCCTCGTAGATTTGCCCAGCGCTAAGCGCTATCTCGATCTCACGGATCCAGAAGACAAGACCGTCGGACTCTTCACCGACAAATGTCGGTACCGACATCTTGACCGGCTTAGTACTGCCTTGTCGCGGAGCGAACGGAACCCGTCGAGTTCGCCTGCGCCATGCTCTGCGTCTTTCTTCCTGTCAATTTTGGCATCAGGAACTGAGTTGGCCTTAGACGAACAAGAAGCTCCTGTTGTATGACAGCATGAACAAGAGAAACATTGCGAAGGTGATAAAATTTTATGGCGACGGTGATTGTCAGCGGCGTCCTGGATGGTGAATACGATGTCGTCACACTGAAGACGCCACGTCAGAAAGCTGAAGAAAGCTGTGGAGTCTTTGTTTGCCGTTGCTTCTGGGGTCAAGTGTCGAGCGGCGCTCTAGATAATGTATCTCCAGCGGGCGTTAAGCGATTGCGCTGGAGGATGCTTCGAGCGGTGATGAAGATGAAGAGCAATGGGGACACAACAGCTTAGCTGCTGCAACATGTTTCAAGAGACGACAATGTTGTGTATCTCCGTGGTCGCCGCGCGGTTTAACATTGTGGTCGTCACGGCCAGCGTCAAAGGGTATGAAGAGCCGATGACAATCCGGATTGACTCGGGTGCGTCGTACAATTTCGCAACGAAAACTAGCTGGGCTACGAACAGTGCACTGTATGCTCAAGCCTAAGCGGACTCTAAGAGTAATGGTAAAGTGTCTCTTCGCTTGGCGACTGGTTCAATTGTATCAATGCGGAAGGTTCTCCCCCCTTTGACGGTCAAATTTGACGACTTTAATGCGGTCGAACCGTTACATGGATGATCGTTACGATACAGCCGTCTTGCCTTCCGCAGTGCGGCTGTGAACAAAGATATCGTCGAAGTACGTCTGCACGAACTGCCGCATCGGCAGAAAGAGCTGAGTCACCAGTCTGTTGAACGTGGCTGGTGCGTTGGACAGCCCCTGGGGTATTACCAACTACTCCCATAGCATACCGCTAGGGGTGCTAACCGCTGCAAGCAGAAAGTCCAATTCACGCATCAGTAGCTGGTAGTAGCCATCGACCATATCGAGCGCGCTGGAGACAGTACATCCGGTCATGTTGATCTGCAACACATCCTTACGAGGAATTGGCGTAGACGCCGGAATCATGGCTGAGTTCAACTAGTTGAACGCATGTACCATGCGACACTTCCCGTTGGGTTTTCGAACGCAAAACGTCGGCGACGACTGCGATGACTTCGACTCGCGCACCATGCCCGAGGCATACTTCGCCGCGAAGAAGGCGTCGATCACTTCAGCTTGCTCCTTCGGCAGCGGCCATTGGTGTGTCGTGCAGTGTTATTGGTGCCCGGCACCAAGTCGATCTCATGGCGTACGCAACGGTGGATCGTCGCTGACGACGTCCGAGAACTCCTTCAGAAGAGGGTAATATGGGTCCGACGGGTCCTTCAAGATGGCCGCGCCAT
>KV733853.1:0-20603 GCA_000500225.2 Phytophthora pinifolia
ATTGTAGAGATCAATCGCCTTCTGGCGATCGTCGAGGAGCACCTTCCGCTCGGCAAAGACGAGTGGGAGCGCGTTGCCACGGAGTATAATTTGAGCCGAAGTCGCGGCTGGGTGGAGCGCGACCTTGACAGCCTCCGTCGCAAGTTTAAGACCCTCTACAGCATGCGTAAGCCGACGGGAACTGCGGAGATGCCTCCGCACGTTGAAAAGGCTAAGTGGGCAAAACGAGCTATAGACGACAAAGCCAACGTCGTCGAGATCGACGACGCAGCCGACCAGGATCAAGACGAAGACAGTCATCGAGAAGAAGAGGGACTCTTCGTAGAGCCCGACTCCAGCTTCGAGCCCTATTACAACGACCAAGATATCAACGGTGAGGATGTGCTGGAAACCAGTGTCCCCGCAGGCAGCAGCCAGTGTGCCAGTCAAGACGCTGGAGCAGAAGATAGACCTGGAGCCGCGTGTCCAAACGGAGGTGAGACCGTCTGTTCGCCGCCTCATGTGGGGACCTCAGCTGCCTTTCAACTGCAGCTCGGCGGTGAGGGTCTGGAGGCGTTTGCCTCGACGCCGCAGCCTGCCCCCCTGTCTGCACCCCTGAGCACACGCCAACTTCGCTTGTCTGGCCTCAAGAAGCCTCGGAAGACCGCCAATACTCGAGCCAACTCCACCGAGGATGCGGCAACTTTGAAGCCAACAAAGCTGCCAGCTGCACATGGTTACCAAACGGGTGGCTTCGACGAGCAAGAAGCCCTTCGCCATGGATCCCTGCAGAGCACTTCCAACCGCCTTGGGGGTGGTAACTTGTACGCGTTCCGCGACAGTGTCGGTTCCAAGCGAGCGAGGGAAACGGAGGACCAGGATCAAGCTGAGGCAAGCTTCGCAAAGGCCAAACGCCTCCGCGCGCTGAAGGCTACCACTGCGATGAAGAAAAAGCTGGCAGACCTCGAGAACACCGGCAGCAACCTCGGAAGCAGCACCTTCGAGATGATGCTGCTTTTCCGCGAGGAGAGCGAGTGCAAGTCGGAGGCCCGCCGCGTCGAGGAGGAAGTGCGACGTCGAGATGAAGCTGCTGCAAAGGAGGCTCGTCTTCAGGCTGACAAGCTGGAGGCGGCGGAGAGTCGTCGCCAGGATAAGCTGGATGCTGATGAACGTGTGCGCCGTGACAAGGACGAATCCCGAGCACGTATGCAGGAGATGATCATGTTGATCGGTGCTATCTTCAAGAAGGAGTAGACGTTCGAGGCGCATCCCCGACAACATGCCCTAGGAGAATTCGTCCACTTGCACGATCACCATCCAGGCCTGTGTTGCTCCCACTTGTGCAGGAGAGCTCTGTCGAACGACAGATCCAGTCATGTTAGGATCAATTACCTGTAGTGTTCCATTAAACAGCAACCTTTATTACCTTCTAGTACAACTGCAAACCATGGGCAAGACGAATAAAGTCAAGCGTACGGAGAAGAGTTCTCCAAGTGCCTGACGTCAGGAGCTCGGCACCAACCAATTGGTCCAGCAGTAAAGTGACAAGATTCTTTCGTCATCGTTACGTACGCATTGGTCAATGCAGTGCAGGAAGTCGAAGTACTGGCCGTCGCAGGCGCCAACGCCCTTGGCCTTGACGCGGTCCAGACAGGCCTGGTAGACGCTGAAGGACTGCTCGCACTTGGGCTCGCAGGCCTTGCGGATCGCGGGCATCACGTCGACAGGCTCCTCGTCAGACTACAGCAGCGCACATACGCACAACGAGGTTAAAGACTGCTAGCCGAGCGCGAGAGCGGCAGCGCACACGCACCATCTTCAACGGCTATTGTCAGAGTCGAAACAAGCCGGCCAGCAACATCAACAACGTCAAAACGGGAGTGACACTTACAAAAGAAGAGCATGTCATTCAAAAGTCAACGACGCGGCCGAGGCGGCTCTCACCAGCTTGGTTTAGTTCTCTTACGTAGGCAGATCCATGTCACCGCTGAACGTGGTTCGGATCTGCGAAATCCCCACGGTGCGGACCCTGTAGTTGGCTAGCCTGAAAATGTTGTTGATCCGGAGGCCACGCAGCCCGGGGTCGTACGGCAAGGGAAGGTTAAGCCGGCTGTACACCTTTTGCATGCTCCCCATGCCCCACTCCGCAGCCTGGCGCACCGACGTGATGGCGTTGTGCAGCGTCCTCGCCGAGCTGCGGAGCGAGGGAACGATGCGGTCGATGTCGCCGTCCTTGAGCGGGGTTAGTATGCGGCCTGTCATATCTGTCGAGCAGGGAAATGCCGAATCGGAGACAACGTTCATGCGAACATCGGGACAAACAGTGGTATCGAGCAGCTTCATACGGAACCCCAACGACGTGTCGGAGTCGTTCCAAGACCCGGGGCAGTTGTGCTTGCACCAAATGATGCAGCCGTCCGCGGCAAAGCAGATGGTGCCTGTCACGAACACCGAGTGAAGCCAGCCATTGTACATGGCGTTCTGGAGATCGGCGTTGGACGGCTGCATCACCTGCAAGCATGTCAGACATTAGATAGGGCGTTAAGGTATAACAGAGTACCAATTCAGTTCTTACCCGAAGATTCTTGCCATCTATGAAGCCGAAGGTGTGCTTTAGGAGGGGCTTTCTCGCTTCGACCAGCTTGGCCAGCCTCGATTGCTGTGCGGGGGAGGGGAAAGAGATCCGTGCAGGAGTAAACCCCTGCAGGGCTTGCGACAGAGCATCCTCGGCCTTGCGCAGCGTCCTGGTGAGAGTCGCCGGCGGCACGCCGAACAGCAGACAGAGCGTACTCTGCTCCATCGAGCCTACGTAAAAGCAGAGCACCAGGCCTAGCACTTGGTGGAGGTACCGCAGCTTCGGTGGACGACCGCGCGACGTAGGTGCTCGAATAGAATAGAAGCTCGAAAATCTCTGCAGCAATTGAAGGAACGTGGATCTGCAGTAGTCACAGCGTATAGTTAGACTAGGCAACCAAAACGGGATCAAGAGCATACCTTGTTAGGCTGGTGGCATTCAGAAAGTTGGTGTCACTGGCGTACATGAACAGCGACATCCACGCGGACTCGCACGGGGCATTCAAGCAGTCCGTGGTGAGGTAGTGCCGGCTCCGCATGGCGATCCTCCATGCCCCGAGGATCAGTAGCCTGTGAACCTCCGCGCGAGCCTTGAGCAAGTCGTTTTCGTACCTCAGGTACACATCCGTGAGGCAGAGCAGCGCGTCCATGTCATCGCTCTCCTCCATGGCTGTGAGTGCTGGAAGGCGGGAAAATCTAAAGTGAAACGAAGAAGGATACCGCCCCGATTACTGTCCGAGCACAAGTGTCGCATTGGGGCTTGAACACGGTTGTCTTTCACGGGACCTGGGCTCTTCTCGTCGGACACACCACGTCTATTTACGGTATTTGTGGTGCCGGCTTCGCCCCATATGTCAACATACACAATTTTTTTTCCTGTCATATCTGCTGCAGATATGACTGATGCCTATGCTATTTTTGAAAGGCGTCCATTTGTGGAAGGCGTCCCCACAGTCTGTATGTTTTGACACCCTCCTCCGAGGTAGCGTGCTTCCGAGAGTCCGTGAGGCTGGCGGCGACAAACGATCAATTCTCCATACTGGAGCAAGACTGCTGTTCGACACGTGTAGCACAAGTCATCGACGTTTGGGTTCTTATGGTGAGCCATCTCTCAGTCGTCCTTCATGTGTAGAGAAACTATCAGCAGAACTCAAAGCTGCGCTGATTTTCCCGGCCTTCTGATAGTCTAACCCTCGTTTGCTGTGACTGCCGCTTTGGACACGAATTAAACTATCTGCGTAGCCAGGGCGCTCGAACGCCCAGTCGCCCCAGTACGCCAGGGTGCAATACCCGACTCAGCACGACCGACGACTTGGCTACCCTTTCTCCTTGTCGTCAAGCAGCGTGTGACCCAAGAGGCAGCAACGTTCGCTGCCAGCCACCGATGAAGCTGGTACGCTCGCGCCGCATCGCAGATCAAGGATGATATCATCCGTCACACTGTGATCGTGAGTGATCGTAATCATTAAAACTTCAGGATGCAAAGAACTGCACGGCCACAGCAGCCACGAGACCGCCGGATAACCCCCCCCGGAACAACCGCGCGAGTGATTCTCGGCAGGGAAGGAGCTATCCATCCAATCTCTATCCAGGATAATGGTGCGGTACGGACCCGAGTTGAAGGCGCTCGTTACGGGAAGGATAGTAATATGGCAGGATGGTAGCTCTCCTTCGATATCGTTAACTTAGAACGTAATGTACGACTGCTGGGAGTTCCGCAGCACGTCCTGTAAACAAGGCAAGCTCGCGCTGCGAGGCATCTGCGTCGGCGCGGGATCTTCATCCACGTCGTTGAGAATCAGCTTCAGTGGGTCAACGCCCATCCTGGACGTCTGCTGCGCCATGGCGTTTTCCAAGTTCACGTGGTCGGCGCAGAAGTGCTTGGACTTGCAGCTACGCATGCAGTTCTCTACCTCGCAACGGTGGCCACCGCCGTGTGCCCAACAGAAGACGCTTCGGCTTTGTGCGCTCTTGGAGCACCCAATATAGTGGCAGCGACGACCACCGCCGTGTCCGCGACACAAGCCTCGACTAACCGAGATGTTGCCGCATCCCAGCACTTTGCAGTGCTTTGTGTTTCGTGTGCGGCCAGTGCTGCTCCGGTGTCGACGTGAGCGGACTGCGGGCTGTTGAGCTGAGTCCGAGAGATGCTGCTCTACGGCGTCGTCACCTTCCATTCTCGTGTCAACGGAAGGACTTGTGTGGGCCGATGGCGGGAGCAGTGAGCTGAAGAGCGCGGCGATCGAAGCATCTGGCGCCACCTCGTTGGGCTGGATGTACTTGACCACCGAAGAAAGTGCCCGAACGACGTCTTGGTCCGCCGGTTGTTGCAGAGGCTGTGCTTGAGGCGATGGGATGTCGTTCGACATCAGTTGCTCCAAGTGCTGGGCAAGCTGGTGCTCGCGAGGTAGAACGATGGACGACGATCGACCGTCACTACCGCGGCGGATGGAGATTGAGACTGTCTTGGCGTCGCTGGGGCTGCTCGGCCCGAGCGAGCAGAGCTGGGACCCGTTTCCTGGCACCATTATCTCGTTGATTTTGTAACAATCTCGCAAGAGCTGGGCGTGTGCGCTCGAGTGCGAATTGCGAAATGAACAAGAGGCCGGGATCCTTTGGCGGTACAGTGTGCATTTTTAACTAAAGAGTTAGTCGTTGCACACATCCAGAGGTGCCGCTCCTTATCCAACATCCAGAGGTCGCCCAACCGCAGCATATCGGTGTCTCAGAGCTGGCACTGATACCTCTCTGCTGGAGAACACAAGCATGCGGCCGCAGTTAGTTGACTCTGCAGAATGCAAAACGAGTTTAAGATTCCGCGATGACAACCAGAGCTTGGTTCGAGGACGACAGTTGCCATGCGAAGGCATCCTAAGCTTAGCAAGTCGCAAAGGCTTAAGGCTTCTTTATCCCCTCGGCCATTCACAACCACTGCACTGGAATGAACGTGTTGTCTCGATGCGGCAGCGTCACATGGATCCTTTCGTGGCCGCCCCGCTCAGGTCAGGTCGTCCTCCACCCCTTCTCAGCCTCGGCCTTCCGCGCCTGTCCTCCACCTAAGTACCAGCAGCTGCTGGTCGTGCGATTTCGCTGCTCTCCCCGACACATCCATCAAGCTCTTGAGCAGGACCAAGGATCTGAAGTCGGAAGACACCAAGCAGACCGTGACAGAGTGTTACTGTAACCTTCACAGTGCCTCACGCCCCGGCAGTGCGCCGACTTTCCCTCCACTACAAGCAACAAGGGTGTTCACAGGACATCGCTCGGTGCAGAGCACCGACCCAGTGTCTGGCGGGACATCGAAAGGCTAGGTGCGGCGACACGACCAGAAGCTCCTTGCTGCCTCGATCTCCAATTTCTTAATTTCTGACTAAAGCAAGTGAACGATGCACTACGTACTAATGCTGAGTCTGAAGCTGCAAAACATCAATGGCGTCTGCTGGATATTACTCCTGTAGAATTGACTTCGATCTCGGTCGCGCTTTCAATCCTGTAGCCGCACCACCGTTCTCCAAGCAGGTGATCAACACCGACGATTCGACTTGCGGCTGGCTTGATGCCGCGACAATGGGAATTACAGTTTATTCCGCGACGTCGGCGCGACATGGTTGCGCCACATCCCAATGCACGTTTGCTCCCGTCGAAAGTTGAGGTACGTTGGGTAGCGTAGTGTATTGAAGAGGGCCTCCACAGACGATGCCGACGTCTCGCAGTAGGTCTCTGGCGGTGCCGGAGGCACTCTGAAGACGTCAGCAGCTTCAGCTTCTTAGTACGGCCGCCGGATGGCTGGGGATGAAGGATGAAGCTGCTGCGGCATGCTCCCGGGGCACCTTGTCATACTGGGAGTTGCTCGGCGAGGCTTGTGGACTGTGACGCGAACCGATTCACTTTTGGTCAAGCTGACAAAAAAAAATCGCAGCACGCGACGACCAGCGAACTCGTCAAGGGGACCAACGACGTATCCAAAAACAGCGAAGTTATTGAGATCTCTACACCGCATGTACGTTAGGATGACTGTAGAACGTTGGTGTTCGATTGATTGCTACTTCGCTCGTCTTTAGAGCATTGGTGAGCACTTTGCAGCGCCTCTTGTGTGGACTGCCGCACAAAGCTGCAAGCCTTGTTGAAAATGAGGTCGCCTGGAAGACTCCGAATCGTTGTACGCTGCCGTGCATCAGCATTTTGTCGCCGTTTGGATTTGGCTTGAGGTCTGGAGCTTGGGTTTCAGAATGAACTTCTCGGTCACCGAGTTCGTGGGGCCAAAGGTGCTTTGCAAGTAAAGCAACCTGCACCAAGACACTCATGCGGAAAAGAAACGTTGGACGGGTACCGCGACTCGCGGTATCGCCTCATGTCGTCGTCCAGAGACTGACGAGACCATCCCAGTCGCGCTCTCACAGGAGGGACCTCATGATGAGTCTTCTACATGTATTGCACAATTCGTCAACGACAACCAAGGCGGGCACAAAGCTCGACGAGTTTGCCTCAACGATGGAACTCGATCGAGTTTGAAACTTCGACTATTATTGGGAAATTATTCGTCCCAGAAATACAGCTAGAGGTCATCGATGGAGCCACGCAACTGTCGCGAGCTCGACGCGCAGCTTCAATATGCGCCGTTCAGGACAACCGTCTTCACGAATCGAGGCGATGGTACGTTGATAACCGGTTGTGGTTCCAAGTGCGCTCATCGTCCCAATCTATCGTACAGAACTCGCTGCAGCGCGAGGACCAGGTGCACTCTTCCGCGAGGAATGGAACAGTTTGGCCGGCAATGCACAGCGGTATAAGCCTCTTTCGCTTTATCGTACGGATCGCGACGTGAACCCGACACCCACCGCGACAGTGCAGCGGTTCTACGATCCACAAGAAGCGACCGACGTGGGCTCACAAGTCCACAGGAAAGGCAACGCCGTCGTTTCTCTCAAGTCGAACGTGCCAAGATTCCACGGATCATCGGACGCACAACGAGGACCGGGCTCGTATTTCTCTGATCGGGTGCGTCCAAGTCCTGCCTTGCCTTGTAACAACTTGATGGTCTCACGTCGTTATCGTCTTGCAGTATCACGGTGCGTTTCCTGCCCTCTTGGCCAAGAGAACTCCTCGCACTGTGCGTCACGAGAAACTTCAGGCCAAGCAAGCATTAGCTGCCACCTTTGGAGTCGTCCCGGTCCCAATAGCCACCACATCGTGCTCACGGGTTGCAACGTTACCTGTACGCGAACCGAGACTTCGCGCTGCCAAGCCAGTGGCCAGTTTCTCCGACATTCCACTCGAGACCACGCACCTTGCCCCGGCATTCACCCCTCGCAATGCGTACCAGAACCCTGTCATCCGAGAGTTCGTTCTCGCGATGCGTCCCCCCGAAAGCACCAACTTCTGTCAAGACAACGAGGTGTAATATATTTTCTGCAATGGGTATTATATTTTAACGGTACAGTACATCGCTCCTTTTTGTTTTTCTTTTCTTCTACCTTCATTCCTCGCCCGAGTTGTAGCAGATCTTGCACACCCGCACGACGTCGTAGTAGCCAAAGTCCGGGAGGCTCATGCGGTGGCTTGTGCAGCGGCCGCAGAAGACGTAGCCGCAGCAGCGACAGTGGTGTCGATTGCGCAGCAGCGTTTTAAACTTCTTCTTGCAGCGCTTGCAGCACGGCGCGTCTTCGTCGCGCTCCCACACGGGCTGCGAGTTGAGGTAGTTGCCTCCTGAAATGACCTTGTCCGTGCCCAACAAGGGCGAGCTTCCAGGCGTGAAGTCCCGCGGGTCGCCATCCCGTGAGCTCGAAAAGTCCGCCAAGTCCGCCGGGGCTGCCCCCGATGCTGGCGACGACGACGACGACGGCGGGGACGTCGTCCTCGGCGATGAGAACGGCTTGGTCGCGCCGCTCGAGCCGCTCAGACGCACCTTCTTGCCGCTAGTAGGAGACAGCACGTCGCTTTCGTTGCGCAGCGCCGTGGCCGGGAGGTTGTAGTTGTAGCAGCGGAAGCGCCGCATCGTCTGCTTGGCGGCGTCCTCCTTGATCGCCACCTGGTGGGTGAGCTTGGCCAGCTGCGACTCGAGGTGGCGAACGTCCCGCTTCAGCTCGTCTCGACGGGAAGGCGAGCTCACCCGCTGGTGGCCTTTCGCTTCGCTCACGCGTATGGGGTTGGGCAGCGTCGCCGCGCCCACGTCCTCCGGCTCGTCCGCTTCCTTGTCGTGACAAGAGCCGCCTTTCATCTGCGCCACCACGTTGATCAACGTGTTCTTGAGGCTGTTGCTGCGCGATCGGCTCGTGAGGGACTTGCGTCGCCGTGGGTTGGGCAGGTTGTGCGACGGCGGCGGCGCGGCGGCCGTCGACGTGTCCTCGATCGTGCGCTGCAGCATCTGCGCCATCGTCACGTGCTCCTGGGGGGAGGACGACGCGCCTGCCGCTCGTGCGGCAGCTTCGGCCGTGCCCATGGCCACGATGCTGGCCAGGTCGTGGAAGTCGAGCGTGGCGGCGGGGAGCCGCTTGGTCGCCGTGTGGCGCGGCTCGCCACTGCTCGAGAGCAGTCTCTTCCTCTCCAGCTCCTTCTCCTTGGACGGCGTGCCCGGGTCGTCGGGGTATTTGAGGTTCATGCTCCGTGCCAGCTTGGCGATGTCCGAGCGCAGCTGCCCTGCACGCAGCTCGAGCTGCTGGTCGCTGGTGAGCGCGGCGTACAGCCGCGAGAGGTCTGCTTCTTGCTGCCGAATGAGCTGCAGCATCTCGAACTCGCGCTGCTGGAGACGCATGTGGCCGATCGCCTTCTGGTACTGACTCACCCACAGCTGCATGACGCGGACGCGACACACGGGCAGCATGGGCTCCATGTACGTGGCCGCGCCGGCGAACAAGGGGTTGAGGAACTGGTCGGTGGTGGCTCGGATCACGTCCCAGACGCTGACGCTCGCGACGCTCGACAGGAAGAGGCTGCGCTCGCTCTCCGAGTTCTTCTGGAACGTCCCGTACCACGACGAGTAGGCCGCCTCCGCCACGGACGCGAGCAGCAGCTCGTTGAACTGGAAGTGCGTCGGGAACTGCAGCGTGAGCTGGTACACGGCGTCGATGAACTGCAGGAAGATGGGCGACGTCTGGTCCGACGTCGGATGGGAGCACCGCCGCTGGAACTGGTGGCCGAAAGCGCACCAGTCCTTCTCGATGAGCGACGCGAACCCGGAGAGCGTGCGGTAGTACGGGTCCAGCATGAGCTGCGCCAGAGCAGAGAGCTGCGCCGTGCGGTCCCAGCCATCGCTGCAGTGCACGAGCACCGCCTCGCCGCGCTCGAGGTGGGTCGCCACCTCGCACGCGCCCTGCAGGATGCTGCAGACGTGCTCCAGCCATCGGCTCTTTTGCACGGCGCCGAAGAAGTTCGAGTCTTCCACCTCGTACAGCGCCTGCGCCAGGCCCGCGAGCGAGTTGCGCACCACGTGGATGTTGTCGATGCCCATGAACGTGATGGCAGCCGTCGGCACGCCGTCCCGGTCGTACTGCTTGACCGACTCGTGGCCCTTCCCTGCCAGCGCGTTGCTCTTGGCGTTGATCTCTGGCCGCGCGTCGACGATGTGCACCACGCTGTTTTTCTTGGGCATGCTGTGCTTGGCTCGGCCCTTGGCCTTGTCGGCTGGAAGCGCCGCGTCTCGGATCGCCCAGATCAGCTTCTTGTCTTCGGGGTTCGTGCTGCGCAGCATGCCCGTGTTGGGCTGGCTGCTCCGGCATAGTGGCGCTCCAGTGCGCGGGTGGATCCACGTGAGCGCTGGGAAGCGGCACTTGCTTCGAAACCCCGCTGCAGCCTTGACAATGTCGTCGCTCAGACACTCCGGCACCATGAGGAAGGCGGGATACGTGGGGCAGAGCTGGTAGTTCCTGTTCAGCTCGCATTGACGCCAGCGAGGGTGAGCCAGCGCACCTTGGCGACGAAACTCCTCCTCCGGGTCGTAGCGAATGCGTCGTCTCGCTGCGAGCTGGAAATGCTGCGGAGGCTTCCTCACGGAGATGGGCTGAGCCAGCGCGGCAGACTCCATCGGCCCTCCGCTGCCGTCGAGGCTCAGGCCGCTCGCGTGCTTCTGGTACTTGCTGAACTGAGCCGTGAGAGCTCGCGCCGTGGGCGGCGGCATCGACGAGCTGCTGTGCTTGGGCGTGTACAGCCGCAAGTCGTCCTCGAGCTGCAGATCCGCCTCCGTCGCCACCGTGTGGTTGCGATCGGCCGGGGAGCAGAAGCTGTTTTCGATGCGCAGCCACTCGATCTCCCGCACGATGTTGTGCAGCGTCTTGACGCGCTTGAGCGCGGCTTCCCGCGAGAAGTCCCGCACCGAGTCCCGGAGCCGCGAGATGGGCGAGAGCGTCACGTGGTAGTGGCCAGCGTCCATGTTGTCCAGCGTGAGCACCGTGATCATGTTGTTGTTGCTGCGCTTCTGCTGCTGGATCGTGGCCTTGAGGATCTTGCTGATCGGCAGCGTGTGCACGTCCTCGTGCAGCAAGCCCCGGACGCGGCGGTACGGCACGAACCAGATGCGGTAGTTGGTCAGCACCAGCGTGGCCAGCACGCCCTGGTTGGACTCGTTCACGTGGAAAGTCACCGTCACTTCCTCCACCATGTGCAGCAGCTTCTCGTGCCAGGGGAAGAGGCAGTCCTTGGGCGTGCCGGCGTGCATGGCCGTCAGCTCATCCTGCCTCACTGCCACGTCCGGATGCCAGCTCCGTGGCAAGTGGCAGTAGGCATGCTCGAACCTCGGATTCTGCGGTAGAAACACCTCCTGGATGCTCGTGCCGTACGGCTGGTTGACCAGGTACTTGAGATCTCTTTCCTCGTACTGCACGCTGCACAGAATCCGCCCTTGAGCCGCGGATCCTTTGACCAGCCTGGACCAGATGAACACGGGTTTAATGTCCATCACGTCGCTCTTAGTGTCCACCGAGAGCTCCGTGGTAGCAGCCACCGAGGCTCGTCCTTTCGCATCTGCTTGGAGATACCCGCCGCTCGAGTTTAGAGACCTAGAGCGACGTTGTAAGTCCGTGGGGTGCGAAGGATCCGGAGTGAGGAGTTTACTGTCGCTCCCGTTTATGTGGCAGGCCACCGTCTTCAGCTGCCTCATGTCCACGCACTTGGAGCCTCGATGCGGCGGCAGAGCGGCGTCTTTAGAGGCCAAAAGAGCCTCTGCACGCTCCCGCGTGCGTTGTTGGAGCTGCGTTACCAGCCCGCGCCACTCCGGGAAAGGCACGCGGAGAGCGCCCAGTAGGTCGTTCTGGGCCAGCTCGTCCTTGTCCAGCACCTCCAGCTCCACCTGCAGCGGGCCAGCATGGACCAGAGTGATGGTCACTTCAAAGTCCCAGCGCGGGTTGAGCGAGCGCTTGACGCGCGGCGCAACCGCCACTTCCTTGCCGTCGTAAAAGACCTTGACGAACGGGTCGCTCTTGCCGCTCATGTCGACGGCCGCCAGCGCCTCGGCGCGGATGATCTGGAGCCGCATAGACGGCCAGGAGTGATGGTCCCTTTGGTGGTGCTTTTTGGAGACTGAACGGACGTGCGGTTGTGGGATTTTAGAAAGGCTACAGATTTGTATGGAGCGTTGTATGGCCTTGAAGGAGTTCTAAACTGTTACGTGCGAAGCGGCACTTCCCCGAACCTTCCGGTTCCCTGCGCTGATAAAGTGGGGATGTGTGTGGCCCTGCAAGCGGCGGGGATCCGAAGAGCTTCGGCGTGGGGGAAAGCGTCCAGACTGGTGGCTAATTTCTGGTCAATCTCTTCAATGTCGTCCGAGGTAAGCCTTGTTGCCTTGACTACATGGAACCGACGTCTTACCTGGTCAGAATGTCCTGCGGGCGTGGCTCGACATCGGCGTCGCCTGCTGTCGATATGACCTCTTATCCGCATTTAAAAAGAAAGGGAAGCAGCTGGTTGAACTTTATGAAACTACAGTACATGTATAATAGCTATGCAAAATACATGTAGTACTTAACCCGGCAGATCGACTGGAGCACTAGTTGGACGCTGAGGCTCCGACCTCATTGCGCTGTTCTAAGTAGGCCGGTACTTCATAGTCCAAGAACGAGAACTTATTTGCGAATGCAGTGATAAATATCAACTACGATGATCTCCTAAATATCTAGGTCTCATATTTCAAATCTAGCATCTGAAATCTCGACTCTGATTCGTTGCCGAAAGGATATCATTTGTCGTCACATTGTAAGCTCAAACTTGATTTGCTGTCGTCCTTCCAGCTCACTTCAACTTGAGTCCGCTCGTCTCATTTGCTCCCAGGCCGGGCAGCACCTATGCTGCTTGTACTGCCGCCTCCGCCCTTCGGCAACAGGAACATATTGAGCACGTCTCGATTGCTGCCCAGGAACTCGAGCACCTGGCTCTCCACTAGCCTGCGGGTGGAAGGCTCCAGTGCACTGCCACCGCGGCCCACGCGTTCCTGCGCCAGCGCCATGGCACCCTTCGAGTCCCCTGTCTCACGCATGAATGCGGCCGCGTCCTCTGCAATGGCGCGCACGCCGTCGTCCTTGGCTAGCAGGGTGCGCAACCGCGTGCGGAACGCTGGAAACCGGTCGTGGTACAGTGCGCTAGTCCAGGGGTGCGCGAAGAAGGCCACCCAGTCCTGCACTTTGCCGGCGGCGTACGAGGCCAGCGCGCTGTTGAGGTAGGCCTCGTGCAGCCCCACGAGGTGCTGCAGGTCCCGCACGGGCACAGCGCCGTCACCCAGGTAGTCTAGACGGTTGAGCACCCCCACGTCGTCGAAGAGCAGGCACGTGTAGCGCGACGGTCTTCCGGACGCGCCGGTCGAGGGGCGTGAGTGCGCGTGGCCATGAACGATGTCCAGTTCTTCCGCGTCGCTGCCGATGAGGCTCAGGTCCGTCGCGCGCGACGCTGTGTTCGTCGGCAGAGCCTGCAGCGCCAGCGTGTTCGTCAGCGCCGGCACGCTTATCTGCGCGTAGTATTTGCCGCCCGGCACGACTGCGGTGCGCACAACGGGCAGCTCCATCTCTGGCGGCGGAATCATGGGCGTCTTGGTCGGCTGGGTGTGGTGTGCGGGCAGCGGGTGCACTTCGGACGGGGCTTCCGGCACCGCCATCGGGTCGAGAAGCTGCAGCACCGAGCGGGCAAGCAGCTCGCCTCCTTCGCGACTGCTGTAGCTCTCGTGGAGCTTCGCAGCGATGAAGCGCCGTGAGAAGCGGCACAGCGACCCTGCTCCCAGCACATGTGCGTCTGTGGTGCGCATCTGGCCGTCAACTACGAGCCGGCCGTCGTACACGAGGCCGCTCTCGTTCACGGCACGGAAAACGTCAGCGTCGGCGTCGTTGTGCTGGCAGCACAGCAGCCACGAGCACTGCAGCAGCTCTCCTTGCACCACCTTGGCCTCACTGTCCCCTGCGTCCCCAGCGCCTCGCCACGCGTGGTCTGCGGCTTGCGCACCGTCGAGTGTTGAAACGAGACGAACGCCTTCCAGCTGCTCGTCATCTCCAGGTGTCGTCTCGATGGCGACGACTCTTGTAGCAGGATGGAGCGTGATGCCGTTCTTGGCGTACTGCTTGTCCATCTCGGAGCGCACCACGGCGTCCTCGAGCACAGCTCCGCCGTCTCGCGCTGGCGAAACGTGGTGGATGCGCGTGCCACTGAGTCCACGGACTAGCAGCGCTTGGATCACTTGTAGCGCGAGCAACGAGCTCCCGTATACTACAATGCTTCCTCCGGGTTGGTCCAGGTCTTGTCCAGCGTCTGGCAGCTTGCTCAACGCAACGTGGAGCTTTTGAGCGGTCGGCAGGTCTCCCAGCGCCAGCATTTGCTTTGGAACGACAGGAGGATAGTACGTTGCACTAGTCGCCTTGCCAGAAGCGCCACCCAAGTCTTCGTCCACGAATCGCGGCAGCCGTCCAAGTGACGTGCACGTGCCGTCTTGCAGCCCTGTGGTAAGCGCCAGGTAGTCGTACGGGAGACACGAGCCGTCCTGCAGTACCAGCGCTCGCGTTTCCCGATCTATCCGCACCATTCTGCTCTCGAGCACTCGCACGTGTGTGCGCAAGCTGTACTGGTCCAGCTCCACGGCTGTGAAGGTGCTCTTCCGTGCAAAGTCCGAGGCTTTCGGCGTGGTCGTGTCTTCTTCGCCCTCATCCATCGGCGCCACCGTCAACCCATGCGGGGACACGAGTGTCAGGTTGGGGAAGTGCAGGTACGGAGTCGCGAGCAGTCGAGTCAAGCAGCTCAGCGCAGCGTCCGACGCGCCCACAAGCACGACGCGCTGGTTGATGGTCATCTTTGGCTCGGAAAGCAGTCGCTTGGGCAGTACAAACAGCGCAAAGGCCGCGCAGATCGCCGCCCGGCGGATCCGTTCTCGTTCGTCCTTGACGTCGTCCCCCGCTTCCACCTCCGGAGCGCCCTGGCTCGATGCCTTACCGGCGCTCGTATGCGCGCCACGCCGCGGTGGGGCAAGCACGAACTCCTGGAGAGCGGCACTAAAGGATGAGCTCGCCCCAAGACCCGTCGGCACTTGGTACACCAGACACGTCTTGCGGAAGTGGCGCATCAACTCGAGCAGCACGAAGCGCGAGCACGAGGCGAAGATGGGGTTCAGGATCAAGTGGCGCACGAAGGCAAAGTCCTTGGCTCGGTGGAACTCCAGGCGCGCGACGCGCTCAATGTCAAAGTGGTGAGGCAGCAAGCTTGAGACCTCGTTCTGTCGAGCGAGAGCTGCCAGGCCGACGACTTGGCCGTTCGCACGCACAACGAACGCGGCGTGGCGTGGCAAGTCTTCCAGGTCGATGTCGGCTTCCTCGCTGGCAGACGCCAGCTCGTGGTCGAGTGCTTGACGGGTGAAGCGATCCAGAGCGCCCACCAGAGGCGCCAGCTCTGCGGCGTCATCGGCGGCGCTGGCGCCACTTGGTAGCAGGCGTTGAACGTCGATCGAGACGGGGTGCAGCACGGCTCGGCCGTCGCTTGTGCGGGGGCAGAAGAAGGAGATCGCGTCGCGATGCAAGACGTAGAGCGCGTGTGTGAACGCGCTCGCCGGTCGCGCTGCTATCCGCGAGAAGAACGCGAGACACGGAGGCTCCCGCGCGTGGGTAGGCAGCGTGAGCAAGCAATAGTCCCGTGTTGGGAACGCCGCGAAGGCTGCGACCAGCAGATCCGAGGAAGCAGCCCGCTCGAACGCGTCGTCGCCCACGCAGAACAACGTGATGGCGAAGCAGTTCGTCTGCGCTTCGGCTCTTGCCAGCTTCGAGAGACTCGCGGCCCCCGTTCGTTCAAGAGCTCGAGCTTCGGCTTCCGCTCCACGCTGGAAAGTCGGAGCGACGAACGCCTGAGCGATCAGCGCGGCCGGCTGGAGGCCGTCGGCTCGGATGATCTGCACGGTGGCGCCCTTCTCGCCGCGATACGCTTCGAGCGCAGCCAACACGCCGTCACTATGAGCGTGGAACTGCTCAAGTCGCGTACGCAGCGTCTCCTCCGTGTCGTCACTGCGTTGAATCACGCGCGGCTGCACTTCAGGAGGTGGCGGATTGAACTCTACGTGGTACGTCTTCCCTGTCTCCGGATCAACGCGCCGTCCGGCGATACGACGGATGACTTCTTCGTCCGGGACGTCGAGAACCAGCACGCCGTCCGGCGCAGCCTTGCCGCCACGAGCGGCAAGAAGCGCTTCCGCCTGTGTCGCTGTGCGCGGGAAGCCGTCGAGCAGCCATCCGCGGCTTTCACAATCTGGCTGAGTGATCCGCTCCAGCACCACGTCCACAATGAGTTCGTCCGGTACGAGTTGCCCTGCGTCCATGAAGCCCTGCGCCTGCGCGCCAAGCGGAGATTTCTCTCGAATGGCTTGACGCAGGATGTCGCCCGTGGACAGATGCACCACACCGAGCAGCGCCACAAGCTGTTCGCATTGAGTGCCTTTGCCCCCGGCCGGCGGACCGGAGATGACCAGCTTCGGGGGACGTAACTCGCCGTGGTTGATCAGGAGACGGAGCTTCTGCGCCGTCTTGATCGCACGCGTCTGCTCGATGATGGCTTGAGCCACCGCGTGCTTGGCCTGCAGCCCATTCACGGCGAGGACTTTGGCCGCGACGCCGACGCCAGCGGATCCTCCTGGTACGGCGCTGAAGGCGGAGAGTACAGAGCCCAAGTGCTTGTGGAATGTGGCGAGTCGCTGGCGGATCGTCGACTCGGTGTCATCGCTGCGCTGGACAAGGCGATCCAGCACTTCGTCGTCGTCCGGCGGCGGATTGAACTCGAGATGGTACGTCTTGCCCGTCTGCGGGTCCACTCGGCGGCCGGCGATCCGCCGCACCACCTCGTCGTCGGGGACGTCGAGCGCGATCACTGCGTCTGGGCAAAAGCCCGCGGCTAACAGCGCCTGAGCTTGCGTAGCAGTCCGTGGGAAGCCATCCAGCAGCCAGCCTCGCGCTTCACAGTCTGGCTGCGCTAGTCTTTCAAGCACGACGTCGACGATCAGCTCGTCCGGCACAAGCTGTCCAGAGTCCATGAAGCGCTGAGCCTGCGCGCCCAGCGGCGACCCACACGCCACTGCAGCACGCAGCAAGTCGCCCGTGGAGAGGTGCAGCACGTCGAAGGCCTCGACAAGAAGCTCGCATTGAGTGCCCTTGCCCCCTGCGGGCGGACCAGCGATCACGAGTCTGGGAGGAGTGAGCTTGCCGCCTTGCAGTGCCGCGGCGTTGCTCTTCGCGAGTTCATTGAGCGCGTCAAGCGCGAAGCTGTCCTGCAGCGTCGTCACATCCAGCTGGTCAGAGATCGCGAGGAGGCCCACCGCTCGTCCTTGTGCAGCAGCGATGGTAGAGCCACCGGCCGTAGCTTCGGCGATGAGGCAGACGTTGTGCTCGTCTTGGTCGTGAATGAGCTCGGCCAGGAAGTAGTCCCCAAAGGAGGAGGCCACCGTCTCCGCTTGAGCCGTCAAAATCGGCTCCAAGTCGTCGTGGTCTTCCACTCGAGCACGACGGACATGTACGGCTGGGAAGAAGGCGTCGGCCTTGGCTTGGTACACTGCGAAGTGGCTGAACGTCTTGGCGTTCTTGGCGAACTGCTGCTCGAGTCGCTTCCACTCGAGCGCCCCCTTTGGAGCTCGCAACGGCGTCGTGCGAGGCAGGACTCGCTCGAAGCACTTGGCCAGCGCCGGCTCGGTTTCTGCGAGGCTCACGTCTTCCGGTAGAACGAGTAGTACGCAGCGCTTGGTCACCAGTGTAGCAAACGCCGTGTGCAGTAAATGCCGAAGAACCGGCGGTCGACTTGCAACACCCGACGCGGTTTGCCGATGGGCGAAGTACGTCAAGAACAGGAACGCCGAAGCCTACAGGAAAGACGGTCAGTCAATGCAGTGAACCAAGCTGCTGGTGCTTTGATCTGCTCACCGGTGGGAGCTCGAGCTTGTGCTCCAGGAAGGCCGGAAAGCACGTCAAGTCGGCCAGTTCACCCGACGGCGAGCTGTCGAAGGCTGCGAAGCCCAAGACTCGTTCCGGTCTCGTCGGGTCCGTGGCTGTCAGCGCCAGGAACGACGTCTCGATGACGGCACCCAGCAGAGCTCGGCCGAAGTACGTCCTGCGGGCATCTTTGCTGGGCGATTCGAGCTCGAGCACGCCGTTCTGGTCGCGGTCTTCGCTGCGGCGGATGGCGTACAGTTCCGGGTGATCCATCGCGATGCAAACTGAGAGGCGTCGGCCAAGATATGCCGCTCAAGGGTCGGGCCGTGGCTTTTTCAGGCTCTAGGCATGGGCCCATGGAACCGTAGTTGTCGCTTGGAAGACAGCTTTGCATTTATTAAATGTTTTCAAGGCTGCCGCCAGAAGCCATCAACGAGATCACCACATAAAGGTTACTTTGAGAGCATCCTGCTTCCTTAACATGCCTCGATCTACATGTATTCCAGTGAACTTCAAGCATTGATATTGTCAGTGCTTGCCAAGCACTGCTTGCTCGTTGTAGGCTTGTCCACGGCGCAGCTCGTCCAAATGCTGCCTAGAAAAACGTTTTTGGTGAACCCCGAGTCAAACGCTCGTTACGTTGCGCTAAAGTTGCATTAGTCGCTCTACGTTGCGCTCTTGTTGCTGCGTCCAGTAATGTCCGGAGTGCTGTTGTACCGGTATTGCAAATAGTGTTTGCAATCACCATACTAAAACGTGGACGAATAGGCGCCTTGGCATTTCCTGGCATCATCACTTTTCATTCGGCGCCCAGAGACCCAAGGCGCGCACCACCTCAGTGCGACCGTCGTCTCTGTTCCCGTCTGGAATCCTATAAATGAGCTCCACGGCGCTTCTGTTGGCGTCCACGTCGCCCCCGCCCTCAACGGGGCCTGAATACGCCGCGGTTGAGTGTCACGAGTCTCCACTACATGTATCCCATGCCATCGGCGTCAAAGCGTCGGCCGCCGACGCCGAAGCCGCTGCCGACGGCGCGTACGTCAACGTGACGGCCTCGTCCTCCTGCGGCGCCTCGGCCGCCGTGCAGCACAACCCGTTCACGTACACGACACCAGTGGACACGTACGAAAAGTGCAAAATGATGGTCATGTGTCTGCTGGGCGTGCCCTTGCTGCGCGTCCTGCTGCTGCTGAGTGTCGGAGTGCTGCTCGCTATCGTGAGCAACTTGGCGCTCATCGGCTACAAGCCCCTGGACGCACACACGGGCGCACGCCCAGCGCTGCCGACGTGGCGTCGCGTGGTGGGCTCGCCCGTGCCCTACCTGCTGCGCTCGCTCATGCTGGTCGTCGGCTACTACTGGGTGCCCGTCAAGTACCCGCCCAACTTCGACCGCCGCAAGATGCCGCGCGTCCTCGTGAGCAACCACCTGACCTTCTTCGACGGCCTCTACCTCTTCACGCTGCTGTCGCCCAGCATCGCCATGAAGACGGACGTGGCCAACCTGCCGCTCATCAGCCGCATCGTCCAGATGATCCAGCCCATCCTCATCGACCGCGCCACGGCGGAAGGCCGCAAGCGCGCCATGCACGACATCACGACGCACGTGGCCGACGCGGCCAAGCCGCCGCTGCTCGTCTTTCCTGCGGGCACCACGTCCAACCAGCACGCGCTCACCAAGTTCAAAGTGGGCTCGTTCGTCTCGGGCGTGCCCTGCCAGCCAGTGGTGCTGCGCTACCCGTACAAGCACCTTGACATGAGCTGGCCGCCTGGCGTTTCCGGACTCTACCTGGCGCTCCGAGTGCTCTGCCAGGTCTACAACCGGCTCGAAGTTGAGATTCTACCGGCGTACTACCCGTCCGAACGCGAGCAGAACGACCCGCAGCTGTACGCCAACAACGTCCGCGACGTCATGGCCAAGGCCCTGGGCATCCCGACGACGAACCACGCCTTCGAGGACGTGGCCATGCTCATGCGGATCGGCGACTACGCCACCAAGCACGTCGTGCCCTTGACCAACGTGGGCGAGGTCATCTCGTTGACGGCGTTGAAGCGCGGCGACGTGGACCGCCTTGTCAAGTACTTCCGGCAGCGAGACTTGGACAAGGACGGCCAGTTGTCCATGGACGAGCTGCGCGCGGTGTTCGCCAGCGACGACCCGGTGATCGTGGACCAGCTCTTCGAGCTCGTGGACGTCGACGACAGCGGCCTCATCGACTTCCGCGAGTTGTGTGTCTCCCTGCGCGCCTTGAACCCAGAGAGCGTCAACGAAGGCGACGATGCGCTGGCCAAGTTCGCCTTCAGACTCTACGACCTGGACAACAACGGCCTCATCGACGCGGCCGAGCTGGAGCGGATGCTGCACTTCCATCGGGTCTTCTACGGCGTGCCCGAGTCCAGCGTGGCTTCTGTTCTACGGCAAGCGGCACACGTGCAAGCGGAGAACGGCGTCGGCATCAGTTTCGAGCTCTTCGAGCAGCTCGTGGAGCAGAGCCCGGAACTGCTGGGCTACGTGCGCAACAAGCTCGAGGTGCTACGAGGCTCACTGCGCGAGAGCAGCAGCGAGGAGATCCTCCCCCGTCCGTAGGGAAGGACCACTAATGTAAACTAAAGGTATACTCACAGTCGTTTTGATGAGCTTTGCTGCACGAAGTAGTTTTTCAGCAGCGTGGCGGACGAGCTGACGGACGGCCA
>KV733854.1:0-11630 GCA_000500225.2 Phytophthora pinifolia
ACCGCCTGCAGTATTAGCAGTGCTACGGCTCGCGTCCTTGCAGATGATCGAATACAATCGCTTTTGCTGGTCGGAATCGGATTTGCTAATATGGCTGAGCAGTTATTGTACGGGTCGGTAGTGATAACGCTGGTATCGGCGCTGCAACTCCAACAAAAAGGACACAATTCGTCAACTCGCATTTCACCTCATAGTAGTTTCTGGCTGCACTCACCGCAAGGTGATTCCTCAGCGTCGCGTCTTCGCTGCCTCTTGATCTCAGGGACATGGTTGAAGCCACGGGTTTGCCTGATCGTCTTCACAGTCATCCAATAACCGCGCAGTCGACTCTTCAGAACGAAAGAGGCTCTTCGTCATCCTCGTCTTGAGCGAACCACTGGTGGCAAAGAGCTTCTGCAATCGTAATCCGCTGCTCGGGGTCTTTCTCTAGCATTCGAAGCAGCAAGTCCTGTCCCTCGGAGCTGAGGGACAGTTCTCGGTTGGACTCCTCTGATGCAGGCAACACAATGTCGGCGCGACTGATTTCGTCAAACAACTCCCGTGTGCTCTCCGACGTAAACGGCAGCCGTCCGAACAGGAAAATGAAGAACACGACGCCCACAGCCCAGATGTCCACCTTGAACGGGTCATAAAGTTCCCCTGAGCAGCACTCGGGGGCCAGGAACTGGTACGTCCCAACCGTGTCCGACTGCAGCACTGACTCGGCACCTCTAGACGTCACCCCTTCTACGCCGCTTGAGATGCTTCCAAACGCTTTGGCACAGCCAAAATCGGTGATATGACAGCGCCCCGCGTCGTTCACCAGCACGTTGTCCGGCTGGGATCATCGAACAAAACAAAAGCCGAAACGACAAGTAGCCAAGTCAGCATCAAACTCGCTCTACACACACCAAAAGTCCGGCATTCTCACCTTGATATCTCGATGGCAGATGCGTCGTTGATGCAGATACTCCATGCCGAGCAGGATATCCGACAAGTAGCTCCGCGCCAGTTCCTCGGAGAGAGTACCGCCGGTGACGCAGCTGTAGAAATCCCTCGAGTCCGGCCGGTAGACCATGCAGGGGCCGCACGCCATGTACTCGAGCACCATGTAGAGCTTGTCGCTGTCGTCGGTCTCGATGACCTCGAACAGCAGCACAATGTTGCGATGATACAGCGATCGCATGATCTCCACTTCATCCCGTACACGATCCAGCGCCGTGACGGCTCGCATCTTCATTGGCACTTCCTCCTCCCCTCCTCCTCGCTGCACCGAGGGCTCCGCGCAATAATCTTTGAGTCGACGCAGCATCTTCTTGGAGAAAATCTTTATGGCGAACAGCCGCGCTTTGGGCGGCTCGAACGCCGGCGGAGGCAGCGACGCCACTGCGCCATCTCCAGTTCCTGCCCCGTTCGCGAGCCTCTCGCATAGCTTCACCTTGCCGAATCTTCCCTGTCCCAGCGTCTGCAGCAGTCGGTAATTGTTCACCAGTTTACCTCCGTCCTCGGTCTTGCGCTTCACCACGCAGTGCGTCTCCGCGATGTTCCAGCGCCGCGCCATGGGATACACCTCGTCAATGATCTGACGATTGAGGAGCCACCAAAGCCGCTCTTTAAATGTAAGCGCCATGTGGTCCACATGTAATTGCTCCTTAAGAGCCTTCCCGCCGGCGCGAACCTATTACTTTGAAGTATTTTTTGCGATTCAAATTGACGTGAGGATGTCGCTCAAGCACCTCAAGCCCATCTCCATCTCATGCAATGCGTCGATCCCCGACGGGTACCAGCTCTTCCCCGTCGCAGACAAGTGGGCCGAGCTGCTTCCCGAGCGAGTGCCGCTGCAGGTCTCGCTTTTCCGGTGCGTTGGGGGTCCCTACTCGCTGCGGGATGCCAATGCACTCCTCACATTATTTTCCATTGCTTGTATTGTTTATTGTTTCGTACGTTGCAGCTTCTTGGGCTTCTACGTAGCTTGCACCAAGAACGGCAAGTCGACGGTCGTCAAGTCCCGCGCGGTGGCGGCGCTACGCGTGACCATCCAGAACGAGGACAAGGTGGTGTTCAACGAGCGCGTGGGCACAGCCTTCCCCAACGGCGTCTACTACGTTCAGGACATCCGGCTCGAGAATGCCGGCGTGCACACCGTGTGTGTCACAGTGGAGGGAGGCCTGGCGGATGACCTCGCGCCTCTCGTGCTCAAGACGCAGGTATTCGAGTTCATGCAGCTGCACGAGTGCCCCGACCTGGAGAAGGGCGCGTACCAGCCGCTGCGCAAGTTCGTGCTCGACTGCATCCAGAACGGCCACCGCGAGCAACTGCGCGACGACGCGTTCCTCGAGACATTCGTCCATACGAAGAAGCACTCGCTGCGTAAGATGGATGCAAGGGTACGTGGTGGTGAGGAAGAGACTAGTGCGCGTTTGGGTTTCATCTGACGTGTGTTGTGGTTGTGCTGTAGTGGTGGTTGAGGACGTTCGTTGAGCACACAGTGGAACGCGAGGAGCGCCAGAAACTCCTGCAAATGAATGCTGCTGTACGCACTTTGAGTTCTCATCGAGGCATCAAGCCTGGTCGTCGTTTGTGCTTACCTTTTGTTAAAATCCAATTTGTTCTCCAGGAGAACTCGTGCCGGACCACTCACAAGCGCAAGCAGGAACACCCGAGTGAGTTTGATTCTTTTTGCCAGGATATGTGGCCTTCGCTGATCTCATTGTTGGCTTCTCCACAGGCCGCACGGCAGACAAGAAGGAGCACGACAACCTGTTCGCTCGTCGAAAACGGAACTGGAAGCGCGTACGCTCTGGCGAGGTGCGGATGTTCACGATGGAGCCTCTGCATGGTATGAAAGGAGTATCCGTAGCCCATGGTGTTGCCCTTTCGTGACTGGTGTGTGTGCTCTATTTGTTTTCTCAGCGGGGGCCACGACCACGGTGTACAGCAAGAAGGAAATGTTTCGCCAGCTAAGCCTCTACGCTCAGGTCTAGATGAGCCCCACGCTCGAGTTCATCAGTCCGCGAGCAGCCCTAGCGTACGTTTTCATACTACTGTAGTTATACACTCACTTGTCGGATGCTAGTCGGAGAAGAACGGCACTGCAATCGTGAACTCGAGCGACGGTGCAATCGGCATCTTCGCAGGGTTCTCAAAAGCGGCCTCGTAGTACTCCCAAAGCACTAAAACATACTGCGACAGCGCGCGCTCAGCGTAAGCCTTTAGCTCTCGCGGGAAGTACCGCTTCCTAGGGTTCAGCTCTCCATTCTCCAGGCTGTCGCGCCGATGCTTGGCTGGATCCATTTGCTCTGCTATCATCTTGAAATTCGCGTCCAACTTGGACGCAATGCTCAGATCTACTGATAACTCCTCGTCAACGAGACTGTCGCGAAACACAGCATCGCCGCCGCAGCGCGTACGCTTCAATCGAGCGCTCGCATCCCAGTTGGTGAGACGTTGGAGCGCCTTCTTGCCAACCGCAGCTTTCTTCGCTGGGTCTATCTCGCTGTCAGCAGTGGGGCGCAGCATCGCCTGGGCCAGCTCACTCAGGTGACTCAAGTAACTAAGCGCAGGCGACGCAGCCGACAAACTCGAACCATTGGATCTAGACGACGAAGAAATCTCGAAAAACGGCGTCTGGGCAAGCAGAATCCGGTCGGACGCGCTGGGAAGATCCAACCGGTTCGAAGCCGACGTCTTGAACACGATCACATAGCAGAAAATCTTCCGAATCTGCAGTACAACAAACAACAGATCAGTAAGCGTACGCTAGCAAACCAAAGCAGACGAAAAAGGTAGCTTACCTCTTCGTTCCAATGCAAAAAGAAGTGGAAGAAGTTGTCGCGCAGAATGAGCTCCGCGACAAGTCGCTTGCGAGCAGTGGTAGGCAGTAAATCTGTCGGAAGGGAGCACAGTCAGTCAGCCGAGCTTGGCAAAGCGACATCATATCGTATCGAGGCCTTACCGATGCAATTGTAGATGCACGTGAGCACTTTGAGCAGTGTTTGCACATGCGACGACTGTAGGGCGCTTCGCATGCTGCTCAAGAAGTAGTCGCCATCAAACACTGCACCAAGGCAGTGACGGACGCGACCTCCGAACTTTCCTGCGGGGGGAGACCCAGCACCCGTCGCAGCAGGCATGGCAGCCATGGATGCCACCTCGAGCATGCGTTGAAGGATGCCAAACGAGTAGTTCACGCTTGTCGGGTCGAGGATATTGGTGCCCTCCAGGATCACTTGCATCAGCACGTTCACGAGTGCTTCGTTTTTCAGGACCTCACTACCCGCATCGAGTACGGTGTCAATCTCGCGCTCGTTCCAGTAATCTTCCCACGGATCGCTCGTCTTGCCCTCAATAATGGAGAGAATCCGGTTCACCGAAGGCAGGGAAGATTGGCCCGAGCTAGATCGCGCACGCCGCTGGCACATGCGTTGAAAAACGGCTACGTACAGGCGAACGAGAGCAAAGTAGCCGGGCACGCAGTGCCATAGAATGCGTCCATCTGCGTAGCGGTGGTTGCACCAGCTACTCACGTCGCTCAGCACCGCAGCCACGAAAGATACCGCCATGAGATCATCTCTTCCTGGTGAATTCACCCGCTCGATGAACAGGCCCAGACCCGCCTCAATCTTCTCTTGCGTCGTGACTGCCAGCTTCACGAATGCGTCATTTTGCAGCTTGTGCCCAATGTACAATAGTGGGAGCTGATAGATGAAGGTCACTTCCTGCTCTTCACCGACGCGATTCATGCCTTGTTGGAACACAGCCTCGAGGGCGGCGGCAACGGATTTGTTGCTAGACCCCCTTTTCAGCATGTCCTGCGGAATGCCCGGTGTGCTGCCACCCTTCACGGGCACCACCAGCTTATCTGTTCCACGATTGGACTTGTACGCCGAGAAGGACGAGAAAATCTCGAGCTGGAGGTCGACTCCACTGATGCGATCGGGTCGACATTTGGATTCTGGAAAAGTCATAGCAAAGAAAATGTTACTTTATCTGCAATCTTGATGAAAATATCACGATTCCATCGAATACAATACCTGAGAGGTCGTTCCAGTGACGGCGATATTGTCGAGGGCTGCGTAAGCTCCCAGCAATGCTGCCACGATGACGACGCTTAGCCTTCGGAGGGCGAGCAGCTGCCCCATTCTTCGCTCCATTCAGATTCCCGCTTGATCCACTTCGCGCACCATTCGGTGCAGGCTGGCTGCCATCGTTTACGATTGCTGTCCCCTCCAGCTTTTCAGTGCACTGCAGCACCGCTTCCATCAGCAAGGGGGTGGCGAATGGGAAGCGGAAGTAGACCGCCGTGTAGATGTGAGCCACGAAAAAGCGGTGCTCCTCCGCCATGAAGCGCGCCTTGCGGATCTTGACCGAGCTGAAGTGCACGCTGCGCTCCAGCAGACGCACGTAGCGCTTCGCCACGAGCGAGTCCAGATGCACTTGCTGTCCATCCAGCGGGTAGCCCTCAATGAACTCAACGCGGCGGCAGATATACACGGCTGCCTGCATGTACAGCGCACGGCAGTGGTTACGCACAGGCACGTGGTCCACCATGTCCATCACGTAGTCCCTACGGGCCCCCACAACAAGAGAAATCCGTTAATTAGCTGCACTCCAGCAAGCTATAAACTCCCAACATCCTTACCACAAGTCGAGCAGCACGGTTTGACCCACGTGCAGCGGCAACATTTTGTTAAAGTACGAATGGTACGTGAGTTTGCGGTCCCCGGAGGCGCCGGCGCTGCCGCCATTGGCGGCTTCGGCCGCGGCGGCCGTGCCGAAGTCCAGGTAGAAGAAGAAGGGGCGGCGCAACAGCTCCAGCGCCTCAGCCAGCGACATCATCTTCTTCTCTAGGCTCCAGCCGTTGAGCTCCGTGGAGCGGCCGGCCCCGTTAAGCACCATTGGTTGCGTGGGGCGCATACTGCCATTGCTGGAGATGGTGGGCGCCCCCGGCACAGCCGAGATCTCTCGATTCTTGGCGATATTCTTGAGCTGCTGGTGCAGCTGCGCGTTGAACACCAGCCGCGCCTTGTCTGGCAACGCAGCCACCGTCGCGTCGGCCATCCTGGTTCTATTGCAAGAAGGAAGGGGGCTGAATGTATTGATACTTTGTGTCGATGAACTAACGGATTTGAGGGGGAGAAATCGAACTAACTTGGCCTTTGTATGCCGACCTGTTTCCATGATTTTGGAACGAAAAGCTTTCGTGGATTTTCAACCTCTGGTAATCCTGGATTTCGACTTTTGCCTAACGCTGCTTGTACAGTATCCCCCCACGGTGGGGCCCACCCCCTTTACGTTGCAGTGTAGTTGCAGTCCAAGCGGCGTTGGTAACTAACTTGGTGCTGCCGATGCGTTGTCGTGGTGCAAGTTCAAATGCCCATCGACGGTATCAGGTTGATTTGGCTTTTGGCTGTTGGTACTGGTTTGCCGAGCCCATTCAGCTGAGGACGGCGCAGTTGCCGCTGTGTGTGGCTCGCTACGCTCCGGGCACTCACCCCAGTTCCGGAGAGGGCCGGGGCTGCCTCGTGGTGGCGAGCAGTCAACCGGGGTGATTTTCGGGGCGAAGTCACCGCGATTTGAGCTCAACAATTATTCTTCGGCTGCAAGTCGGTAGCGCACTCATCTGTTTGTGCTCGGAACCGAACCTTCACCTCTCGCTTGAGATTGGCCGCTAATCTGTCTGGATCGGTCCGCCAATTTGGCGGGCCAGACACGTCCCATCCAGAGATGGCGGGTGGAGCAAAGCCTTGCTGGGCCATTCCGCCCTTCCTCAACACCGAAATGAGGTTGCTGCTTCTTGCGCCCAGCCAAATTTTCGTTACCCAAACTTGTGGCGAGGCTGCCTAGCGGATGGTGCAAATATGGTGGTGCGAATATGGTAGGATAGGAGCGTTTGTTGCTGTCGTGTTAAATAGGTCTATGCCGAATAAGTTAGGAAGCGGTTTGAAAGGCGGGGGCCTCGCGTTCGGCTCCCGCTCCGCTAAATAGGTGTGGGTATCGCTGTAGCTTACTCGTTCCAGAACTCGGAGAGGTTCTCATGCGGGATCTTGCGCGACGCGCGGAGCACCAGCATCTCTTCACGCACAGGCTCCGACACCTCGTCGCACATGCGGTCCATGTCGTCGGCGAAAGCGACGGCCACCTCGTCGTTGAAGCGCACGACGCGGCGCGGGGCCGCGAGCTCGAGCTCCTGGATCTTCTCCACGAGGCCGTTGCGGCCGGCGTTAGCCTGCTGGATGACCACCTGTCTGCGCTGCAAGCTGACGCTCTCGGTGGCCTTCTCGATCTTCTCCAGCACGCTTATGGCGCGCTCCCAGTGATTCTGCAGCATGAGCATGAGCGCGTGCTGGCGCGAGGTCTGTAGGAACGTAAGCGCCTTGCGCACGCCTTCACAGCCAATGACGCTGGGCCACTGCACGGCGGTGGGGTGCACAGGCGAGGCCGCGGCGATCTGCTCCTGAGTAGGCTCAACCGAGGCCATGGACGAGCGCGGCGACGACTCGGTCTGGTGCTTGCCCACCTTGAGAAGGGCCTCGCTGGTGGCCGACTCGCGGCTGGCGCCCAGGTCCTCCACGCCCGCTGCGGAGGGCAGCGACGGCCGCACGCGCTTGAGAAGGCGGCGTGATAGTTCCTGAACTTGCACTACGCAAGACGTCATGTCGGTCTGTTTGGTGGGCTGTCGTGTCGTGGGTAGAAGACTGCTTGCCGCTGTGGCGCAGGACGGCAATTACAAAATGTAGAGAGTCTGAACCTGGTCGGGGCCTTCGTTTCAGGCGACTCTATTCAGAGAGCGGCGGTGCACCTCTGCTCACGCCGACCAAGTGACCGCTGCGGGGTTGGGCTGAAATGTGTGGGCTCCGTCGACGCCGCGACAAGCTGGAACGGCAGGCTGCGCAGAGACTGGCGGCGGGGTCCGGGATTTTCCGCGACACCAGCCTGCGCTAACATCGGCCACACACGAGTCAAACGAGTTGAGTGAGCGTGATTGATAAGGAAAGCAAGTCCTGCCCTGCCATGCAATTCTGATGGCTCTCGCGGGCAACAGCTGCGGCGGAGCTGATCCCGCCGCGGAAGCTGGGGCCACATCGAGCTTAGCCACACACACACAGCGCAGCGGGACATGGTCGAGGCACCGATCTTGAGGCGAAATCCGGAGCTCCCCGCTTGGTCATCTTCTAGGCGTGTGTTCATTTGGACAGTGCAGACGGTGCCCAAACAATCCCCCGCAGATCTCACCGCTGTAATGCCGGTTGTATTGCGCGCGAAACGGGCCGCGCGAGCCAAAAGCTCACAAATGAGCGGCGCCACGTTGGCCGGCTGCCCGCTTGCAGTCGTATCGCCAGCGCACTTTTCGGAAGCGGCTCGCCCTCACGAGGACCATCTAACGTCGGCAGATATGTCGACGAAAGTGGCGGTAAAGATACATTAATTTGAGGTCGCCACCAAGCAGTGCTACTCAGACACCAGGTCAAGTCGCCGTCACTGCAATCCACAGGCTGAAACTGGCGCGTGGGTGCGGCGAGCAGCTGGACGCGTACAGCCAAATCAGGTGTAGGACTACCCCGGCGCGCCGAGCCCCACGAAGCGAAGGCATGTCCACCACGAGCCTTCGAGCTCCATTCGTGTGGGCACCAGCCGACCGCGCCGCTCCACCATGATGACTTGATTCACGAGAGCACCCTTTAAATCTGATACGGAGACACTCAAAGCGAGTTCAACAGGGGATATAGAGTGGACCACATGTAATCGCACTTAGAGGGAAATCTGTTAAGTGATGCGGACACGCCGCCTGAATCTTGGCGACAATGTTGGGCCGAGTGGGTGTTTTCGTGGCGCTCAGCGCACTGGCGCCCGCGGTTGAAGCTGCGAAGTCTCCTACAACGGGTCTGCGCCAGGTGCGGCGCTCCCCGCAGTAGCAAAACAAAACGGAGCGCATGGCACTCACCTGACGCATCCTTTCGCTACCGCGCAGGTTATCGTGCTGTCCCGCCACGGAGTGCGCGGCCCCTACGGCCTTGGTACGGAGTCCCCGACTGAGGAGCTTCTGAGGAAGTACGTGCGCAATCCGACCCTCCATCTGCCGCTGAGTGCCAACGCCTGGGGCACGTCGGAGACCAAAGATCCGACGGAGATCGTGTCGCCCAAACTCACGAAGCACGGCTTCCACGTCGTGGAGCGCATGGGCGAGGTGCGGACACATTACGCGGCAGTACTGAGAAATGCAATTTCGTGAGGGGGCTAACGATTTCGTGGCGATGATCACCAGTATTTCCGCGATCACCTGTACCAAGAGTTCTTGAACGCCACGTGCAAGGAAACGTTTGCATACGCCGACGATAACCAGCGCGACAACGTATGCAGTGGATTCAGTGTTTGCATGGGATCTCCTTCTTCCAGCCTCTAGCTGACATTCGATTTATTGTTCTTGTGTATGCAGCTTACAGCAGTCGCATTCCTGACCGGACTGTACCCGTCCTGCAAGGATCTTGTGCCGATCACCAAGGAAACTCAGCTGCTGTTCGAGCAGGGTCAAGATCCGACGCGCGACTGCCCCGTGTGCTCCAAAGCTGGTGCGTATTTGCCACTGATAACGAGTTATAGCGGAAAGCCTGCGTTTTGAAGGTGATCATCTCCATTGGGCTTAATTGATAAATGTTCTGAAACGTGTAGTCTACGAGGGAATCATTGGGAGCAATGACACCAGCTTCGTGCTTCAAGAGATCCGAGACGAGGTAGAAGAAGTGAATGAGCTTCTTCAATGCTGCGCTGCGTCCGTGTGCAGTATCAACGAGGGTCCTGGTAGCGCGGACGAAGAGGAAAGTTCGGCAACGTGCGACCTCTTCGGGATCCCCACGCAGTGGAATGGCGCCTTTTATCTGCCGTGGAAAGACACTCTCTCCAACACCGACTACTTCTCCGAGTGGCTCCTGCTGCAGAGTCTCAACAACATGAGTCTGCCGTCACAGTTGTCGTTTGAGAAGATTCTGTCACTGGCCAAGATTCACGAGGTTTGTCTTCAGACTTAGCTTTGACTACTTGGCGATTGCAATTTGCTGATCTTCTACCGCTTGACGTTGTTGCAGACTCACATGGACCTCATCACCAACGAGGTAAACTCAGCGAGTTTTGGCGCCACGCTGCTCGCCCACCTCACAGCCAGCTTCGAGCAGAACATTAGGCAAAAGCCGTTGCCTGTGGCAAAAGGAGACGGTCCCCACATTCTGCAGGCACCGGACAACCGGCTACTGTACTACGCTGCCCACGATATCAACTTATTGTATGTTCGCAACCTGCTAAGGTACGTCAGTGAAGCTGTGGTGTCGTCAGAGTCGCAAGTAATTTGTCTGATTGCTTGTGAAATGCTGTGTGAAACAGGTTGCAGTGGTATACAAAAGGATGGCACCCGCACCAGCCAGTGCCTGGAAGTATGCTTGTGTTTGAGCTCCACGCCGAACCCTCGAAAGGTGAAAACACTACCAGCACTTCCGAGTCTCGCAACTTGAAATCTGCCGGCAGGACGCATGTGTCGTGGCATGTGGGAGGAGTGGAGGGAGCGGACGCAGAGGACGAGAGTCGATTCTACGTGAAACTCTACTTTGTCGCGGCTTCACCTGAACAGATTCGCAATGGCGACGAGTTATCGCCGGAAAACGTAAGCTGACGTTGGAATCTCTGTTGTAGTGACGCTAGGGCTAACCTGGTATGTGATGTTGTGCTTGGCTCAGCCTCCGGACCAAGTGCAAGTGATCATCCCGTCGTGCTCCGAGGAGGTCGACGTTGGTGATGGAACTACAGATGTCCGTTGTCCCTTTTCGACGTTCAAGAAGGTGATCGGCAAGACACTAAAGCACGTATGCGTTGCGGATACGCTGCGCCCTTTCGTCGAGTCGTTGACGGATAAGGAGAAGCAAACCAAGAACTCGACGCTGACAACCACCATCACGATGGGTCTAGCGCGGGATGTTGAAGCGATCGAAGCGAATGCCAGCAAGCATCTCCCGCATGCTGCCGCCGCATTTGAGATGCTACTGTGGGCTCTGTTTGGTACCCTGATCCTCTGCTTCATAGTGCTTTTGATCCGTCACGCTGTCAAGCGCCGCATGGAGCGACAGAAGTACGGGAGTATCCCACTGAACAGCAACTAATTCAAGATGCACGGAGATAAACTAGCTGTTGGTTGTGAGGATGGAAGCATTCATGGCTGTGTCACCATAAATGACCGACGTGATCCTGCTGAACCGGGCGGTGGTGCGTGACATATCATGTTCAAATTGAAGCGATTGCTTTCTGTGTGAGTGAAGGTGGCCGCACGGCTTGCGCACACTCGAGCTGACCATGGCCTTGGCCATGCGTACTGTGTCCGAGGAAATGAGCAAGCGAGCCGCTAACCGGACTCCACTTGCGTGCGTTTCGATCGCTTTGGAGCACCCATCGGACTGCAACCACCAGCGGCAACTGAGACCAGCCGAGGCAAATATGATAGACTCCGCGGAGGTGTGGAGGCCGAACAATATGACAAGTGCTTTGAACGCAACGAGACCTACGGAAATGATTGGCTCGCGCGGCTCGACTAGCGTTGCCCAGCGCGCCCACGTCACGCCCAGCAACACAACGTGGCGATCGATGAATGTTTGGAGACGTTTACTGTATTA